>CM077168.1:39025641-39170641 GCA_039654105.1 Coreius guichenoti | reverse complement strand
TTAATTACTTAAAAATCATACAATGTGATTTTCTGGATTTTCAACCGATTCAACGGTTGAAAATCCGTGTTTTACTTATACAGTGTTCTCCCCACTGTATAAGTATGAGTCATCGCTTGTTCTTTGAGACTGGAATATTTGCATTTAAAAAAATTCCTCTCCTTCCACATTGTGGATTCAGTCTAATGGCATTAGTGTCTAATGGATTGTGACATGTGCAATAATACAAGAACGATGTCCTTTTGTTACATGCAACATATAAGCATTTTATAAGGGTTTGTTTAGCACAGCTGTCCCTAGATGGAGGAAAACAATGTTTTAACTATTTTTTCCACATGATAGTTGGCTGTTTAAGGCATCGTTGCTATACTGCTAGAAAGTCTAATGACCCATTGACTTAGCTAATAGGAAGTAGTAACTTGTTTTAAAAGCCACAAAAAAGAGGTCACAGTCTAAATGGTAATTTTTTGGCTCATCTGAGTTTAAATCTTTTTGAATAAAATACTCCGTCCCTGGTGTGACCATAGGTACCGGGGTTTTTTGGCATTGCAGAACCCTGGCTCTAATGCCATTGATGTATTCTGCCTGCTGTAAATCTGTTTTATTGCTACGTGGAGCCTAACGTTGCGACAAGGTTGCTTACATTTGGAAGAGAACCATCAGTGATAAATGCAGCTAAGTGTTTTGGCTGAACTGAAGCCATCGCCTGTCGAAACCTCAACTGCAGAGTGTCCTGAGAATAGCACAAAATTGAACATTGCTAATCTAAAGAGATGAGCTGAAAACTGCTCAGAGGGCTTGTTGGAAGCAAAGCTCTTGCAAGATTACGAGATGTCTGAAGTTACAGAAACGCAGATAATTTAGTGCCTTCATCTGACCTAAGGAATGACAGGAGGAATATATTCTTCCTGTGCTGCTTTAGGCATCTATGATTTTGTCCTTGGGTTACTTTCCTTTGATTTTGCTTTGACTTCAATTTTCCCTAGTCTATTTGCAATAGTTGAAAATATCCTTTGAAAATAGTTTGTTTGTTAGCTCACTGTCACTGTAACCTTCAATGAGTTAAGGATGTTAAAATATATATATATATATATATATATATTTGAAATCTAAATCTTTTGCAACCATATACAAGTCTTTACTGTCACTTTTAATCAATTTAATGCATCCTTGCTGATTAAAATTAATTTCTTAAGAAAATTATATTACTGACCCCAGACTTTGGAACGATATCTAAAGTTTTATGACCTACAAAATGGCCTTAAAAATGGAAATCTCTGATGAGTTTTGAGTTGGTGAATTTAAGGTACACCATTAGCATTCTCTGTGTGTGCTCTCTGGATGGACAGTTGACAGCTCTTATTAGTAGGAAGAGTGTGGCCTGAGAGGAATGTATATTTCCTGTATGACTCTTTATTATCCTGCAGAGGTTGTGTCCTTGCTGCAGATATTACAGGGCCGCTCTGATGTTGACTGCATAGAGTCCACAGGAACATGTTTATACCCAAAGAACAACTGTCACAGCAGTATTTCCCTCTGCAGCACCCTGCTGACAATGTATTGTCTCATATCTTTGTCTCATTTTCCCTCCGACAGTCAGAAAGAAGGTATTGCATCTCAAGTTAAATCTCAGGTTAACATTTTCTCAGGTCACTAGAAGGCCAGGTCACTTCCAAGATCACAGATCCTAAGAATATTGAGGCAGTCAAATGCTCAGTGTTTTACATATGGATAACATGAAACCCACATCTGATAAGGAAATATAATAATGGAAATGACAAGGAAAGGCATTCTTGGTTAGTGCATATTTGTTCTGGGTTTATTACTTTTATTTTTTCCACAGCACCCGTGAATTTAACAGTATCAGTGTTTCTAATTTCGCTCTATGACAGCCTCATTTGGAGGGCAGTGGTGCCTGGGGCTGTCTAAGACTACAGACCACATGCTTCCTTATTACTGCGACAAATGTGCGGTCCAGTCAGTTTGTCATTACTGGTTAGCTGCGTCAGATTACTGAATACCACAATCTTTCAATACCTTATTCAAGCCCAGAGAACGCAGTTGTAAAGAAGATTGTCCTTGCGTTATCACCTTTGTAAAATATCTGTGCTCTGCAAAGATTGTATAGAAACAATTTTCACTCATAAATTGCTAGTAAATTTCACAAATAATTACAAAGAAGTCTGCAAGTAACACATTGAATTAAACCTGAAATTTTGAAGTAGAAAGACTGATATAGTATTCTTTTGTAAAATGCACTCCAAAAGAACAACTTTGAATTATTATTATTATTATTATTATTATTATTATTATTATTATTATTATTTTTTTTTTTTTTTTTTTAACAGTATGTGTATATTATGTGTACACTACCTTTCAAAAGTTTGGTAGGTAAGATTTAAAAAAAAAAAAGAAATGAATACTTTTGTTTGACAAGGATGCATTACTTGATACGAAAAGTGACTGTAAAAACATTAATAATGTTGACTGTCCAAGAAAGTTTAGAGCTGATGTCAATCGTTTAGTATGCACATCATGGAATAGGTAACAAGCCATGGAAAGGGAAAGAAGCCAAAAAATGTTGTGCATTATCACATTATCAACCATGATTAATTGCGGTCTCAAAGGAAGGAACATAAACACAGTATCACAAGCATATGCATCTTGTGTTCTGTCCTGATTCCAAAAACAAGTTTGTTACTGCAGTGCTTGGAACAGCTTATGATTTTGAATAAGTCACCACTATGACATTTTTGTATGATATTTTGTTATTTGTTTATTGCAAGATTCTTTTCTATGTATTTAGAATGCAAATGTTGACTTGACTGAATAAAGATGAAGATATCCATATGTTCTGCTGCTCTGCTGCAGTCTCAGGGCATGCAATATCTATCCTGCAGCTATTACTGCAGATGCTGAGGTACTAAACCTAGACATGGCATCTGTCGGTTTATATTGGTTGATTGACGTGCAAACTTTATGGTTTGTGATTTTAATTTGTTTTTCTGCCTGTCTTGACATTTGTTTGGCTCAGAATTACTTATCAAAACACTCATGTCTGTGTCATTCTGTCTCTCCTGTCATTAGGTCCTATCTTGCCATATGTGTTAGCAAAGCCCATAAAAGTTAGATGATGTTTTTGTTAAGGTTATGCCTCTGCTATGAGACGTGAACAGTTAGCTAAACTGAATCAATGTTTGGCAGTTTGAGAGGCTGTGCCAAGCTGATATGGACACAGGAGGCATATTGTAGGCTGTTGTTGGGGTCACCACAGATAGAGTTTCTTAATGAACCCGGCACAGGTCATTGTTCCAGATTTAGATAAAGCAGGTTTGGGTGTGTTTCACTAATTATTTCCCTGTGATTTTGCAGAACTCACTATCGATCCCCCATTCTTCTTCTTTCCAGGTAACTTCAACTTTTTTTCGGCCCAACACAAATTGCTGTCGCTATTGATCTTCTAAGAGCCTTTAAAATTAATTTCATTGTGACTGACTGGGTGGCCGTAAAACAGCTATTTCTGTGATAAATTGCTGCAAAATAGTTCTTTATAAATATTTATTAGCAGGCTAATTTTGTGCCAGTGAAGTGATGGAAGTGCTGATGCTGCCATATTCCTATGGGCGCATCTTTTCCCTCAGGCCAGTGTGAAGATCTCGGTATATGGACAAAGAGGGTATAGTGCTTTGTTGATCAGTAGTTATTTAACTAAGACTTTTTGCCGACTAATGACAAAGCGTTTGATGGGCTTGTTAATATTAGGCTATTAAAAGACTCAACAGAAGTGCTGACCATAGGAAGCTCTATCTCATGAACAAGGATGTAGACTGTTTCAAGGCCAAGGGTTCAGCTTCTTCAACTTTTGTTTTGTTAGCTGTTCTCAAACTTTGAAGATCTTTCCAGAGTTTCTCCTCTAGGCGCTCTGGAACGCACTTTTCTGGGGGCTTTGAAATCCGAAGGAGTTCATCTGAGCAAATGTTGTCATGGTAATGCTCTGTTAGCGAGCAAAGCGCCGGATTGGATTTTCATTTTAATCTGTTTTGTCTGAAATTAAATGGGTTACATCAAAAACATGTGGGTTTATTTTCTGCGTAATTAGAGGTTTGATATTTCATGAATTATGATGTGGTAGTTGTCCTCACTTTAACTGTTTGTTTGTGTAGGAAATTGACCTAATCATTTTGGTAATTATGTCTCACTTAGCATTCATTCTCTTTACACTCACTGCTTGCTTGATACATCATTGTCAGTCAATCACGCTGCTCGTTGAACTGGGTACTGCAGCTGAGCCTGTGAGCAACCAGGCGGAGCGAACAACAGTATTTGTGTTTGTGTTCAACTAAATCTCCCATTCGTTGTTCCGGGACCCTTGTCCTTTCACTTCGCTCTAATTAGCTTTCTGCTGGGGTGCTCTTCAGTGTTGGGTGCTTTCCTTTGAAATGTGCTGTGTAATGAACACGGTGAGCTCTGTTAATGTCCTTTTATAGTCTGAGGCTTGTTTGGGCCTGTGAGGTCTTTTATGTGCTTTATGTCCTTCCGTTGGAAAACTCTCCTTTGTATCAAGGAAGCTTGAGGTAGCCAGAATGGAAGGATTGCTTTTTTTTGTACCACAGTGGCAGCACCTTGCAAAACCTTTTTTTTTTAGGAGGGATGTCTCACTCATGAGGGGCCGGGATCATGATGTCAGTCAGCAGCAGATTAGAGCCGTTAATGAAAGGACGGTCAGTGCGTTTAGAGAGAGGTGCTCGATGCCACCAACAGGAAAAGAGCAGTCACTGTTGTTGGTTAGACTCCAAATAAGTTCAAAAATGTTGACGAGAGATGTTTGTTTTATAATGTGGATATATTCCGGCTGGTTTCACGTTTACATTCATGAATTAGGCAGAAGTGACTTACTGTACATTTACATTCATGCCAAGGTATACATTTTATTAGTTCTTGCATTCCCTGGGAATTGAACTGATGACCATGGCATTGATAGCTCCATTTTAATAGTTTTTACAATTGTAATACAATTTTTTTTTTTTTTTAAATAAATAAATAACATTATTTTTGTAAACTAAGTAGAATAATATATAGCCTATTTAAAATATAAATTACATATGATTTATTATTAAAATTGTAGCAAATATTAAAAAATCGAATTGTCTTATTGCTTTTAAATTTTTATTTGATTGACAATCCTGTTATATATTTGTGACTCCTCCATAGCCCTTAAAGATATGTAAAAAAACTACTTTTAAGTAATAGGACCAGGGCTTGACATTAACTTTTTTGCTCACCAGCCACTGTGGCTAGTGGTTTTCCAAAGTTACTAGCCACTCAGCATTTTCACTGGCCAAAATTTTGTTGTTGGGAAATTTGTTGTTGGCCATATGTAAATGACCACTCTACACACCCAAATCAAGTCTACATGAAATGCATAACATGACAGGTCATCAAATAGTCCTATTTAGCTCTGATAAGGTTTTGTGTAAAACTCCTTAATCAGAGAAACACCAACAGTTGCTTGTCTGAAAAAAAAAAAAAGATTTTTTTTGGTGTAAATATAATTTACTCTCAAGCAATATTCTTATCAGTGTTCTATTAGCTATGGCATATTTAAATCTAGCATATGTTGTGTACGATACAGTAGCCTAGTGAAATACATATCCATATTTTCATGTGATTTGACAGTTTATTTTATTAAATATCAAAAATCTAAAAGGTGTGCATCATACCTGACACCTAGATGAACACTTTACAGTTGGTTTTATGACTGTAAGTCATTCTCGTCAAATGCTATTGAAGTTAGAAACGTGTATACTAATGTCGTATGTAACTTTAGAGACGGTCCCTAAATGCGCGAATATCGAACTTTATGCCAGTCTCATCAGATGCGCTATGATTCTGCTGTGATCTATGTTTGAGACTATTTTCGCTGCTGAAATAGAACAAAAACAGTCAATCACTGAATGATGAATGAATCACCTACGTACATCGCACGTACATCTCTGCTTTGTTGTTTATGATGAGAGTGCAGATTTCAGTGAGTGAGAGCGCGTTCTGAACAAAACTCCGGCGTTTCAGCGATGACTAATCTGAATGCCTCTGATTATTAGACATTGCATTCATAAGCTCAACAGACTCGCGTGTGATTGTTTATAATGCGCAAAGCGATTATAACAGATGCCTTTTGAGAAGACTACAATAAAATTCAACCCGCCAAAGTGGCTAGTGGGAGTGACTGTGTTACACACCACTGCTGAAATCCACCCGCATATGGCGGGTTGGCGGGTGTTAATGTCAAGCCCTGAATAGGACCTATCCAGGACTCTGTAAAAATGCTTTTTAAATACATTATATAAAAACTTTAAAATCATCCAGTGAAACCCGCCTGGAAAAATGAATTACAATTGGACAATTTCTCTTTTGAAAAATGGCACAATTAAAATAATTCACTGCAAGGCTGAGTAACCAAATCCCACAGTGCTTTCCTCTTACAATTGATCTTTTCTTCAGTCTCTCCTCTTGACTAAGATGTATAACGTTCATAAAGCTATAGATTACTATAGTGCTTAATGTGATGTGTTTTGTACAAAGTTGCGTAAGTGTTTATTATTGCTGCTGACTTGGGCTTTATTTTGTTCAGTGTTTTTCAGTGTTAAAATCTAATCCTTTTACTGTTTACCTTTTACTTTTACTGTACAAATATACATATTTATCGAAGCAAACTCATAGTTTCACATCCAAATGCATTTTAAAACTTTTTTAAATGTGCAATGGTAATTGAAATAAGGCTCTAAAGGCCATTGTTCCGTTGAGCTGAATGTTTTTTTTTTCTGGGTATCTAATTCAATATTTGCTTTAGAGCTGTGCAAATAACACCTGCTTTCCTGGTCTGCATACCTCATGTTTTATCACTTGTGAGTTAACCTACTAGTATTTAAAATTCACAGTCTGGCCAGTAGGTTGAAATGCGGCAAACATGCTGTTGGAGAGAATCTGAGGCAGGTGCAGTGGTGTGTGCCTTGACTCAGAACAAGGTTTTGGTTAACAAAGGGGAAACACATTCCTCTGTAGGCTGTCATATATGGTAAAATTGACAATAGAATTACATGTTTGCAGTGATGTTGTCAAATCATCAGGGTTTTCCCTCCAGTTGTCAGTCATTTTTTGCACAGGAAACTCTCAAAACAATAAAAATTCAATTGTTTGCTTTTGCCAGGAAAATCTGGCAGTACAATAGAAACAATAGATGCTTTCTGGGAGGGCTGGTGCGATAAAGCCGGGTTGGTTCTGGGTTATGATGCTCAGATAAGGAAATATTTATTTTGTCACAGAAACACCTCCCAATTTAGTTTTCTGTCCCCTGACGTCCTCATTAATGGACTGTAGCTTGGCAAGAGACAGAGAGGGTGGGAGTTAGAGAGAGGGAGAGAGAGAGAGAGAGAGGGAGGGAGGGAAAGTTAGAGAAAAGAGGGTAGATCTGATAATCTGTGTAGCTGAGCTCGGTTCTGGTCATGAAAGAGTTTGATCTCTGAACGGCCGTCAAATACTTTGCATTGAGTGAAACTTCTGGCAGGCTGTTCTCAGGAGAACTTGTGGAGATTGGAGAGCTTTGGCTGCTTCACTTCAGCAGGATTTCAACTTTCCCATCAGAGCGCTTCACTCATCCTGCCACCGTTTCGGAGGACAAACCCGACTGGTGGAATGAGCCCAGGAGGAAGTAGATAATCTACTGCGCTCTGGCAGGTGAGACAACTTTAGGGCAGCAGATAAAGAAAAAGAGTTGAACATGAGGTTGAATGAGAACATCCGGAACTTTGTGTTTACCTAGTGTAAAAGTGTCTTGACACTGTTCCCCTAGTATAGTACAGCTGAAGTCATGAAGTGTCTAGGTGAGAATGCCATGGTGCTGCTGCTTGAATAAAGATTCGTCTGATAAAGATTTACCCCTGAGCTTGTTGTTCGTTGTGAAACTTGGTACAGCCTGCTAGCTGACCGTTGGACTCTGAATATCTGCAATGACAAAATATAAATCTTATTGAAAAAATTTAATAACTCTGCAGCCTGCTTAGTAAAATAATTTTACAGCTGAGAAAATAGACTGTACCATGAAAACAAAGTTAAAACTTTAAGCTTCTAAGCTCTGTTATTTTTGTTATTGCTATTTTTAAGTTGGGTGGGGAGTGAAATTTGGTTAATCAGGCAAAGAAACCACATTTGATTCATTACAAACACCCTTGATAGTGCTTTGTGATAATGCTATCTTGATTTGGCATTGTGTGACAAAATGTGTTTTTATAGTGTGTTTTCATGTGGCATTGAGGTGACCATTGTAGAAACACATCATTTACATAAACAACAGCAATTTTATTGAAGAACCATTCTGGGTTTCCCAAAGAACCTTTCAATGAACTGTTCCTAAAGAATCTCAAGAACATTTTTCCACTATAAAGAACGTTTTGTGCAATAGAAATGTTCCATCATGAATGTTAAAGGTTCTTCATGGAACCAAATGCCAATGAAGAACCTTTATTTTTAAAAGTGTAGGTTTTAAGACCATAAAACCAGATGAACATATAAACAATTTCAACATTTTAGGGTATGTTTACACGACAACGATGTACTAAAAACAGACAATCCTCGTTCACACGGATCTGTGAAAATGACTAAAAAGGCTGTATAATGCATGCCAGGTAAGTAGTTGGCGATGTCACTTTGTCAAGAAACACCCTGCGAACACGTAATACGCATTCGTGAACGTGTAATACACATGCACATGATGTCACTGTTTTCACAAATTCACGTTTTTGTTGTTTACATGGAGGTGGTAAAGGTATCGTTTTCAAAACCTTGCACTTTGAAACCCGTTTTCAAAAGCTTGTGTTTTCCGGACCCAAAAACACTGTTGTTGTGTAAATGAACATACACTTAGACAACAGACAATGATTTCAGATCGTCTTCCTTTAGACCTCTTTTGAAATACATACCTTAAAATTACCAGACATGCAGTGGTATTGCAAAGTGAGCTTTAGTCCTGCATTATGACTTGAATTGCAGGATTAGGAGAAATCAGTATCTTTTGTGTAGCTATACTGTTATCAGGAGTTTTGTTAAATAATGTGTTGTTTTTTTCTCTGTATAAACATGGCTTTTGGTTTCACAATCGCCTATTCTGCTCTTGTGAGATGCCAAATGATATGTTCATCCCACGGGTAAAAGCTGTTATAGTACAAGGGGAGTTGAGAGATGAGGTAATACTTCTCTATGTGGACTTTAATCTACTGAATATAAACAGGCCAGACTGCACCACTACACAGCTTCTTGCACTTGACTGTCAGCATGCTTGTGGTGTCTCTAATACTGGATGTAATAGCTGTTACGTGTTGTCTGTCTTTTTAGCAAATAATTTCACTCAATAATCTAATGGTATGTTTAATAAAACGTCAATATGATTGGGTGTCCTTTACATACTTCATCTCTTTACATTAGTGATAAGCTCTTTCATGTCAAGGGGTAAGTTGAACCAGTGGGCAAAACATGAACAATTTACATTCCCAAAAGGTAAATGTTATTTATATAAAAAATAAAATAATAATACAATAAAATTCTGAATATTGTCAAATTTTGTCTTTTAATTTGTTTTTAAGAAGCGTTAATATTCATTTTATTTAATCGAGAACAAAAACGAAAAAAATAAAATATGATCATGTATAAATATAATATATGGTCAAAATAAATATGGTCATGTGACAAACTGTTCACAGTTTAATTTATAAAGGTGTAGACACACCTTATCCACTTTGTCTTATTAATCATATACATTGCCATTTTTCTTGTCACTAGAATTAAGACAAAGCAGCAATCTAACAGGAACGAGAGTTAATTCATGATCATCATTCATAATGTCATAGGCTGCTTTCCCTCAAACCTGCATCATTACTAAACAAACAGTGCTTCTGTTTGCCATTTTGTTTATCCTCCAATGCTAATGCAGGGAATTCCGTAGCAAGTAGTTCGGAAGTAATAAGATGAGAACAAAAGAGCTAAAGAATGCAGATTCCTAAGTGGAAAATGGCAAAACTATTGTATAGGGCCAATGCAGTTTAGCAAAGTGCATGATGCGTTTGGAACAAAGCTAGGGCAAGAGGAAATCAGGAAATGTGCTTGTTTTTGTAGCCCATCACAGGAAGGTGCACCAAACTGTGCCTGCCAGGCTGATGACGACTGAGCGAGGTACAGTATCTTGCGCGCATCGTCGTTTTTTTGTACAGGTTTCACTTCTGGCCTGTTTTACTGAATGTGACATAAAGAGCTGCTTCTCGCTTCTCAGATAATCAACACTTCTGTTTGGTTCTGTTGTGTTTGGTGGTCTAAAAATAAGATGTCCTAACTTATCACAATTAATTGTGTTACGGTGGGAAGAGTTTTAATACAATGACTTCAACAGACTGTTTATGCTTAACACAATAAAAAACTGTATTGTGGGGTCACAGGAGTTTTTTTTTTGGTTAGTAATGTCGGTGTTGCTTTGCTTTTTTCTATTTGTTATTTTAGTCATACATCCTACAATGATTGTGGTTTAAAACCACTTTGTGAAATCAAATCCAGCTATTATAATCCATTAAAATGCCTTATTTAGCTTCTTATACCTAACTCACATTGACTCCATAGGTGCATAAAGTCTGGAAAATTCTCTTAGAAATGCCAAATGTAATTTAATGGAGTCTGATGGTAGGCCTGCGGCTGACTCCCCTTAGATGTGGATGGCATACATAAAAAAGAGGCCTGGCTGCAGTCAGGCTGCCCAAGAAAGGGCTGAAAGCCCTGTAATGATGAAGAACCTTTCAGAGGAGGGTCTTTTAACTTACATTACAATGATGGACGGACCAAGCTTACTGGAAAACCGGGGACACAGTGTTTTAGGAGCACTTCTGTCGGTTCCAGTGCTTTAGCAAACATTATTTGCTAATATTTATGTTTTTATATAGGTTTTATCGATGTGTTTTGAGTTTCATAGTGTTACTATGGTTTTACTATATTCCATTGCATATTTGTCTTGCATTTCAATTTTGATTTGGTTTTCTTGTGATAATATTGATCGTTACATATATTAATTTAACAGATGAGTTAGCAGGATTGACTTCATGTTTTTTCAGGAACTGAATCGGGCTGCAACAAGATAGATAAAACCATTGTTGTAGTGAAGGCTTTGTTGTACATGCTTTTATGTCAAGCGTTCTTTGATGCACTGAAAAGCTTTTATGCAGCAGAGTTTCCTGATGCACTAAATGTTCAATTAGAGATAAAAGCTTGTTGTGTTTGGAGACGTATGTTTGCATTCAGCAGAACTGTCTTTTGAGGACATTTGTTCCTCGGATTCCTGTGGAGAAGGAACTTAACAATGTTGTGTCACTGGCGGTGTATGATGACATGTTCCGCAGAGGCAGAGAAGTGTTTTCCACAGCCTGTTAAATTTGACAGTGTACTGTGAAAGGAGCATGCCTGAGTTTATTGGTCATGGTGAACGTGCCACCATCATAAGTTTAGGAAGGCTAATAAGGGGCTGTTTTTGGAATACTGACATAATAATTAATAATAATAACAATTTCTTGTGTAGTGGTTAGAGCACATTCTGAGCCGTGCTACTCATGCGGGCAGTATAGGTTCGAGTCCAGCTCATAAAATTTCCTTTCCTCTCTCTACTCTTCCAGTCAACTAAGTGCTAAGAGAAAAAAATAAGTTCTGTTCTATTCAGTGTTGCTTGCCTTGTATTTAAACATCTTCAAACCAGAGTAATAAGTGCTGTTGCTGCCCTGGAATGAAAGTCACTTTGTACACTGATGGTATATCAGACCATAGTAATATTATGTTATTGTAATTTTTTTTATTAGTTTTTTTGTGTCCTTGTTACATGTAGTTACTATAGTAATAACTTTAAATTATGCATAATTACATGCAATTAATCCTACAACAAACCCATAACCCTATACACATAGTACATTAATATTACACTCTTAAAATAAAGTGTAACCATTTTTTAATATTTCTATTTAGTTTTAATTTATATTTATTTCAGCTTTAGTTTTAAATCAAATCACCTTTATTTATATAGCTGTTTTTACAATGCCAATTGTTTCAAAGCAGCTTCACAGTGGTAACAAGAAAATAATGCAAAGGAATTTGATTCGGCTGTACAGCCGCTCTGGTGAGAACGATGATGTCATCCAGCTCATTTCAATTATCATATAGTGTCAATGTGGGCAGATCAGTAATATAGTTGAAATTTAAGTGTCCCCAACTGAGCAAGCCAAAAGCCAAAGGCGACGGTGGCAAGGAACCAAAACTCCTTCAGGGCCAGAATGGAGAAAAAAAACCTTGGGAGAAACCAGGCTCAGTCGGGGTGCCAGTTCTCCTCTGGCCGACGAGCAAATAGTGTATGATTATGATTCTGGCAACATTACAGGTCAGAAGTCATATTAGATCAATAGATATTCGTAGGATTATTCGAAAGATTGGAGTCGTCACGCCGGGGACGGGTTTAATGAGGATGTCGTGTCGATGCGGCATTTACAGGGGTGAGTTTAATTGACACGGTCTCTACAGACACTTCAGGGATGCGTTCGTCATGTCCAGGCTAAGGTCCACCATCTGGTCCGGATACGGCCCGGATCCGGCCGACTGCAGTAAACCTCGGGATAAACAGAGAGACTAACATTAGCCTAGATGCCATTCTTCTTATGATGTAACGAGTACATCAGGTGTTATGGGAAGTGTTCCCGGTTCCGGCGGACCTAGTTAATGCAGCCTAAAACAATCATTTAACTGATTTGAATAATATAAATTTAAAAATGTTTTATGTGTATGCCATAGTAAAGAGATGTGTTTTTAGTCTAGATTTAAACTGACAGAGTGTGTCTGCTTCCCGAACAATCCTAGGAAGTTCCAGAGTTTAGGTGCTAAATAGGAAAAGGATCGACCGCCTGCAGTTGGTTTTGATATTCTAGGTATTATCAACTGGCCAGAATTTTGAGACCGCAATAGACGTGATGGAGTATAATGCGTTAAGAGCTCGTTCAGGTACTGGGGAGCTAAACCATTTAGTGCTTTGTAAGTAATCAGCAAGATTTTAAAATGTATACAATGTTTAATAGGGAGCCAATGCAGTGTTGCCAGAACCGGGCTAATATGGTCATACTTCCTGGTTCTAGTAAGAACTCTAGCTGCTGCGTTTTGGACAAGCTGCAGTTTATTTATTAAGCGAGCAGGGCAACCACCCAGTAGAGCATTACAATAATCTAGCCTTGAGGTCATGAACGCATGAACTAACTGTTCAGCATTTTGCATTGAAAGCATGTGCCGTAATTTAGATATATTTTTAAGATGGTAGAATGCAGTTTTACAGATGCTAGAAACGTGGCTTTCAAATGAGAGATTGGTATCAAAGAGCACACCCAGGTTCCTAACTGATGACGAGGACTTGACAGAGCAGCCATCGAGTGTTAGACAGTATTCTAGGTTACTACTTGTGGAGTTTTTTTTGTCCAATGATTAAAATCGTCAGCATAACAATGAAAACTAACGCCATGCTTCCTAATAATATCTCCCAGTGGTAGCATGTACAGGGTGAAAATCAACGGTCCTAGCACTGAGCCCTGCAGTACTCCATACTGAACTTGTGATCGGTGTGACATCTCTTCATTTACTGCTACAAACTGATAATGGTCAGATAAGTATGATTTAAACCATGCCAATGAAATTCCACTAATGCCAACATAATTTTCGAGTCTATTCAAAAGAATGTTGTGGTCGATAGTATCGAATGCAGCGCTAAGATCGAGTAACACTAACAGAGAGATACAACCACGATCGGATGATAAGAGTAAATCATTTGTAACTCTAATGAGAGCAGTCTCAGTACTATGATACGGTCTAAATCCTGACTGGAAATCCTCACAGATACCATTTCTTTCTAAAAAGGAGCATAATTGTGAGGACACTGCCTTTTCTAGTATTTTTGACAGAAAGGGTAGATTTGAGATTGGCCTGTAATTGACTAATTCTGTAGGATCAAGTTGCGGTTTTTTAATAAGTGGTTTAATAATAGCCAACTTAAAAGTTTTCGGTACATATCCTAATGTCAAGGATGAATTAATGATATTAAGAAGAGGATCAATGACCTCTGGAAGCATCTCTTTTAGTAGTTTAGTCGGTATAGGGTCGAGCGTACATGTTGATTTTGATGATTTAACGAGTTTAGCCAATTCTTCTTCTCCTATAGCAGTGAATGAATGTAATTTTTCCTCAGTGACACTACAATGCACTGTCTGATGTGATACTGTAGTAGACGGCTGCATGGTTATAATTTTTTTCCTAATATTATCAATCTTACAAGTAAAGAAGTTCATAAAGTCATTACTGCTGTGCTGTTTACAAACATCAGAAGTTGAAGCTTTATCTTTGGTTAATTTAGCCACTGTATCGAATAAATACCTAGGGTTGTGTTTGTTTTGTTTTAGTTTTAGTAAGTTTAGTACTTCAAATCCAACTTATTTTATTTCAATTTTGTTTCAATTAACAAAAACAATTAAATGGTTTTAGTTACAAGAACAACACTTTTCCATAAAACGCAAACCTTATATTGTCTTCTGGAGCTGTATGATATTTGTGTCAGGAACAGACTTGTCATAATTCACTGGGAAATCTTACCCTCCACCATAGCTCTGAAGTTTTATTCATGCTTTTGCATGTCAAACTTTTATGTTGAAATGTTAAAGTACTTGTCTTTTTACTGCCTTGACTTACTACTCGTTTACTTTTCTATCGAGAGGCAAAAGAGAACAGCGTTGACAGAGAACTGTGCTAACATCTGTTCAAACCTCTGCGTACCGTGAAGGACGTCTTCACTTGGCTAGATGATTGCTAGCACACCTGAAGCATGACTATGCCTGTTCTTTTAACTGCATATATAAGCCTTGAGTCCACAGAGAGTCACTGAGGCAATATGACTTAACATAGCTTTTTTTAAACATAATGGATATGATGATAGGCAGATAAGTGACTTGAGGTGGAGCTTTTTCTCCTCATATAGGAGCACATTAACTCACTGAGGGTGTCTCCTTAGTCATCATATAACCACTCGCTCTCTTTCAGCCAAAGAAACGGCGTGAAGAAAAAATGAATAACTGAATCGATGACAGCAGGCATATTATGTGTGTTATTTCACAGTCTTCTCACCCTTAGAAGCCCCCCGTCTCTGTCTTATTACACCTGATGACAGTGAGATGTTTTAATGCCCTAGTTAAAACAGTGAATGACCCTGTGTAATTGAAATCAATAAAGTTTCTGCAGCAGTTTGTGCTTAGCCCCACACTTTGTGTTAAATAATATGAGTGGGCTTGGCCAGGCTTCAGCGCTGCCACGCACACATTCTGCGGGAAAGTCATCAAATTCTTCAAACTTGGTGTATTCCTGTAGAATGTTGCTCCTACGGCTACAGTACCCGCAGCAGGGGAGGGAAGTGCCAAATTAAACATGATTAATATTGGATTGCTCAATTTGTTTTTCTTCTCTTGTCATTTTTCCCCATTTCCCTCGTCTCCCAACTTTTTCTTCTTCTCGAATGCAGCCACAACCAGAGGACGACAACGTTCAGGCATCCTGTGACGGGACATATCTCCTCAGAAAACACTGACTTCATTTTACAGGACCAGTGAGTGCTATTCTTTCCTTTTATTTGCATGAAATGTATTTTAGGATGCACACTCCCTGTTTTCTCTGAGGGCATGTGTTCAATGCAGGTTGTTTGTTTGGTTAATCATGTTTCTAAAGGGGCTTTGATTAAATGAATAGCTGCATAAGTTTTGAATTGTTCTTTAAAAGATGCCTGAGTAATGGGATGTATAGTAATGATCCATGAGCCACTGATATCATATGCCTGTGCTGGAATCTGCAAATCAGATGGAAATGTTCAGAGTTAATGGGATTGATGGCCATTACTGTTATTGCATTTTATAGCTTGGACCTGCACTACTGAATTTGATTTAAATTGAAGATAAATGGTAATCTGTGCTTTAATTTGACCGCAAAGCAGGTACATACAGTGTTGAGGAAGATCATTTGAAATTCTAGCTACACGATAAACTACTAAAAGAAATAAGTGAACTGCATTTTGCTATTTCCAACTAAATTCCTTAGCAATTATAGTTTTCAGATTGAATTGTATGTTATGACGGAGAAAGATTGAGAGTCATACAAAGACAATAAAGACATACTGTACAGTAAGTAGACAACATGTTTTTGTTGTGTTCTTCTCGAGGGTAAAACACTAGTGTTGTCTGAATTGTAAACTAATGACTTTTATGAGTCTTTTAATCAATCGATCAAAAGACTTACAAATTGGTTTCAAACTTAGGCTGCATCCGAATATGCATATTTCCATATTATATAGTAGGTCAAAAACAGTATGTGAAAAGAGTAGTATGTCTACATTCACTGTATTCATTAAATGGTAGCCATAAAACATAGATGCAGATACTCATTTGACTGTTCCAGACACGCAACTCATCCGCCATCTTGGAACGGTTAATATTTAATTCCCGCAATAAATGGGATTGCCTATCACAGTTGAGAATGTTTATAATCAGTTCACTGCTTTCATTAAAAGCTAAGAGCAATTTGTATGTAAGGTTCTCTGATGATCAATAATATTTATAAGAGCTTTAACCAAAGTCTTTTAGCACATGCAGAATTATCTAACATTAATGATAAACTAAATCCTATGAAAATCATCTGCTGTATTCTATTGCAGATATAGATACTTGTGAATAACTATGGTTGCAGACGCACATTCAACTTGCTTTCTAGTACTTATGGACCGGCTTTGACCGTTCCATTATGTTGGAGGGCTTATGTATAGCGGCCCATAGAAACAGTCACTAATGAGGCATCTACGTATACATGTCTATTAGCAAAAAGTACCCGGATGGCCTACTATTTCTGGCGAGATTGTGAACTTGTATCCAATGGACAACTCACAATCCTATGAGGCCACAGGAGAGAATTTGTGGATGGCATTAAAGCGATGCAACTAACTTTAATGAAGTACTTCCAGATTACTTTCATACTAACATATAGCAGTGAAGGAAGTACTTACTCAAAAAGAGAACGTATACAGAGATTGCAATTTCGGATGCAGCCTAAGTTACTGGTTTGAATCAATCAATCAAGTCACTCATTCAGAGTGGTTCTTGACTTACTCACTGAACCACAAATTCTTTCATGTCTAACTCACAATGAACAGAGAATCAGGGGAATGTTAATGAAATCAATATGGAACCGGAATCGTTAAGTGGAATTCAAGGCTTGTGTGAAGTGTTGTTGATTTAGTCATTATCAGCAACTTAGTCATATTACATTGACTTAAGAATTGCTCATTTTCTTTACTATTCCATTAAAATGTGCACCACTGCACCTGTTCCCCTCCTCCTCCTCTCCATTACTTTCTATGTCTTCCCATATATCAGTAAACTGAGCTGGGATTTCTACCTCATCAGTGCTGTGAGGGTTAAGAGAGCTCAGATTTACATGCCCCGCTGAGACAGATCTCATTCTGTAACTCGCCAACGCAGAGGAAAGAACGGGTCGAGAGTTTGTTATTTATTTTGAGTGTTCTGCTGCCTGCTGAAACAAACCGAGGTGAAAACTGTTACGAAGTTCAGCCGCCTGCCTCGATTTCCCTGTTATCACTCCGTGTGCTGCATATAGAGGTGGGCTCATGGATTCAGAATGTTGGGCTCTCGTAGGAATATCGCACACAGCCGTCAAGACCATGTCTCATTTCGATGACAGGTAAGTAAATGTTGCTGCCAAGGTTGATTGATGCTTCTCATTAGGGGCACAGTGCGTGCAGGCCCTGTGCTAGGTTCAGGCTCAGATTAACCACCATTGGGAGAAGCCAGAAGAGTCACTTGAGCATTGTGTCACAGAGGGATCTAGTTATTAGTTTACCAGCTTACAAACCTCTTGTTTGAGTGCCCAAGAGATAAAGATCATGGCCAAATGTGTTAAAGAGCGAGAGAGGAAGTTTGTCACTTGCAGCTGTGCTGACAAGACGGTGAGACTTTTAATGTAGTGTCGGCTCTAGAATGCCTGTGGTTTGTAGAAGTGAGAGATAGTGAAGTTACAGGACATAACTGGAATACTTACAACTCCTGGCTGCTCATAAGAGCTATTTTAAGCACAAGTCCGGCCTCATTTGCTCTTCTCTTCCCATCAACCCAGCCTTTTCCTTTAGTAATCCAGCAGTGGAAACTAACCTCACCCTAACAGCTGTGATAAGTGCTGATTTGTGGGAAAAGCCTTGTGAAATATGTCAGCAGAGACATATCAAAATCTTTCATCCTAACTGGAATGTTGCTGCAGGTTGCCACGGATGCGAGTTCGCAAGTTGTAGATCCCGAATTCCGGTGACCTATCGGCACAGACACACCCTGCTGAAATATCTATATATTATATGATATAAATATAAATATATAAATATGACATTTCAGTTCATCTGAGTGCCCTTAATAGCGCTGCATACTCCCACCCCTCCTAAAATGTGTGCTGCGATCCCATTGGTGGTGATGTCAGTGGAAATGTGTGCAGTGATCCCCTGGTAGTGCAGTACTATTGATCTGAATGGCTAATCTGAGCACAGTGCACATCTCAACAACACTAGAGCATGGTGCGTTGTCTGCCACAAAGGCTGACTACTTTTTTTGTATGCATAATTGATTCCTCTAAAGACCAGACTACAGTACACTTAGTAAGACTTTTATTGACATAATTAGTACAAACAAACATTAGTACATTTTATATAATGCTTAACAGATCCTCAGTTAAAAGGTTAGTTCACCCAAAAATGAAAATTCTGTCATTAATTACTCACCATCATGTTAGACACCGTAAGACTTTTGTTTATCTTCGGAACACAAATGAAGATCTTTTTGATGAAATCTGAGAGCTTTCTGTTCCTCCATTGACAGCCTACGCAACTACCACTCAATCCCCAGAAAGGTATTAAAGACATCACTAAAGTAATCCATGTGACTCCAGTGGTTTAACCTCAATTTTATTATGACGTGAGTGCTTTGTTTGCGCAAAAAACATAATTTACCACTTTATTTACAAAATATTAATATCCAACGCCCGTTCACGAGAGCACCACGACACATGTGTGTTGTGTCGACGTGAGAGCAGACGTTTTGAAAATGTACATTGATCATTTTTGAAACTTGGATTCTTATCTCAAATATTCACCTTTAAATGTGTCTGTTAAGCCTTATGTAATATTTGTTAATGACTTATTAAACAAAAAATGGTGCTGCTATATTATCATTATGTCATCATATTGGAGGATATGACTTTAAATAAGATATAAATATTATACACTCACCTAAAGGATTATTAGGAACACCTGTTCAATTTCTCATTAATGCAATTATCTAATCAACCAATCACATGGCAGTTGCTTCAATGCATTTAGGGGTGTGGTCCTGGTCAAGACAATCTCCTGAACTCCAAACTGAATGTCAGAATGGGAAAGAAAGGTGATTTAAGCAATTTTGAGCGTGGTATGGTTGTTGGTGCCAGACGGGCCGGTCTGAGTATTTCACAATCTGCTCAGTTACTGGGATTTTCACGCACAACCATTTCTAGAGTTTACAAAGAATGGTGTGAAAAGGGAAAAACATCCAGTATGCGGCAGTCCTGTGGGCAAAAAATGCCTTGTTGATGCTAGAGGTCAGAGGAGAATGGGCCGACTGATTCAAGCTGATAGAAGAGCAACTTTGACTGAAATAACCACTCGTTACAACCGAGGTATGCAGCAAAGCATTTGTGAAGCCACAACACGCACAACCTTGAGGCGGATGGGCTACAACAGCAGAAGACCCCACCGGGTACCACTCATCTCCACTACAAATAGGAAAAAGAGGCTACAATTTGCACGAGCTCACCAAAATTGGACAGTTGAAGACTGGAAAAATGTTGCCTGGTCTGATGAGTCTCGATTTCTGTTGAGACATTCAGATGGTAGAGTCAGAATTTGGCGTAAACAGAATGAGAACATGGATCCATCATGCCTTGTTACCACTGTGCAGGCTGGTGGTGGTGGTGTAATGGTGTGGGGGATGTTTTCTTGGCACACTTTAGGCCCCTTAGTGCCAATTGGGCATCGTTTAAATGCCACGGCCTACCTGAGCATTGTTTCTGACCATGTCCATCCCTTTATGACCACCATGTACCCATCCTCTGATGGCTACTTCCAGCAGGATAATGCACCATGTCACAAAGCTCGAATCATTTCAAATTGGTTTCTTGAACATGACAATGAGTTCACTGTACTAAAATGGCCCCCACAGTCACCAGATCTCAACCCAATAGAGCATCTTTGGGATGTGGTGGAACGGGAGCTTCGTGCCCTGGATGTGCATCCCACAAATCTCCATCAACTGCAAGATGCTATCCTATCAATATGGGCCAACATTTCTAAAGAATGCTTTCAGCACCTTGTTGAATCAATGCCACGTAGAATTAAGGCAGTTCTGAAGGCGAAAGGGGGTCAAACACAGTATTAGTATGGTGTTCCTAATAATCCTTTAGGTGAGTGTATAATAAATCATATAATGATTTATTATTGTTTATTAATTATTAGTTTTGTGGGCTGATATTTTTGTTTAATGGCTTTCAAACTGTATTCATTGATAGTTTTATGTCTCTTTATTACATTATACAATAATCTAAACAAATGAATAATTAATGTCCTTTTATTTATATATTTGGTAGTTGTGCATTAAGCAGGATATTGCTCAGTCAGTCATTGTATAAAAAATTAACAGCTTCAGGGTAATGAAAGACCCCTGATCATCCTGTTTGAATTTATTTTTAATGATAAGTACATTTATTCTTTACTTGCATAACATCACCGTTTACAGACTGCTATGACTGAACTGTCTTCTAAAAAAGTCTTTTTCTAATAGAATAACGTCATCATTAACAAAAAGTACTGTTAAAATAGCATGATTTCCGAATTTGTTCATCATTCAGTACCTTAGTACTAATCAAAGTACTACATGTGATTTTATCACTTATGGTGTTTTATTTGGTAGCAGTCTAACAAAAACTGCTGTATCATTTAAATTAAGTGGAGCTCATTATATACCACTGTATGCTATGTATTATATAACTAAACCAGGTTAGTGGGTCTGAAGCTCCCCCACTGTGGAGCTCTGAGCATTTGGGAGCAGAATGTGGTCGTTTTTTTTTTTTTAGCCTGAGTTCTTGCTGGCCTTCAGCTGCGATTTTTCTCATCTCCACAGCATAAAATACAGGCCCTCTGTGCCCATCCATTCAAAAGACAGTGCACGTAAATAATATGAAAGCCTAGATAAAACACTAGTAAGTCCCAGGGTGCAAAGAATCTTGAGAAATGTTGGACAGGAGCCAGTTTGAAGTGAAAAATGAGGGTGAGAAAGAAAGCAGCGCTGTTCCAGTCCACAGCTCTTTCCCTGACAATGCTGCTGTAGCTTCCTGCTGTTTTGATGATGTGCACGGGCCACAAACACCTCCTGACTCTTTCACACTACAGGAACTCACATTCCTCAGGAAAAAAAGCTGTTTGTGGTTTTGCTGAGGGTATGTCTGTGTGTGCGCATGTGTCAGTTTTTGGACAGGGTTATTGTGTTTTACCGAAAGCTCCAGCACCCATGAAAAGCGTGGAGTCAGCCTGACATGCGGCTTGGAAATCTGCTTGCTTTGGTGAGTTTTAGCAGAATAATCAAAACAAAAATTTTGGATTGATGATCTTGTTAAGTTGCATCATGCATTTCTTTTCTCACTTGTTTATTTTCTATTATCAGCACTTGTACTTTTAGCTTTGTACCAACAAAAAGCCTTAATATGTAATACATTGTTTTTAGTTTAGTTTTATGATATGTTTATTGGGTTATAACAGAATATTATGTTTGTTGTGGATTGAGAAACAGGGTGTTATGCATGCATACAAGCAGGCTTGAACATAGTGAAAAAAAACAAAAATAAATAATAGTAATTAATAATAATAATAATAATAATAATAAACATTAAGTACAAATTAGGGTTGGGTGATGTCTACCAAATTTGCATCAGACGATGTCTACAGTGAAACGTCGTGATGGATGATGACATCGGGGGGTTGCGTTTGAGCGTTAAAGGTGCTGTATGTAAATTTTTCACTTTACTAAAGCATAAAAATACCATAATATGCTTGCAGATATGTAGGAAACATGCTAAATTCACCTACTTGTTTCTCAGAAAAACAATGCTTCAGCCAGTTATTCTACTTTGAAATGTGCGTTCCGTGTCGGAATGTCTGTTTTTGTTTTGGTCTGTGCGATACTGCACGTTGCCAATTACCCAATAGTATTTCGACACCACGGGTTGCCAGTTGGCTGAAAACACATCGTATTGCAGCCATGGAAGCCAGCAAACAAATTGGGTCAGAGATCGCAGATTCTACCCGACCTAAAAAACCTCAGCATCCATCTAAAAATCTCTATGAACGAAAACATATTAAAACGAGGAAAAATCAAGCCATCATGTGTGGCTTTCATTGTCAATTGCGCTTGCTCCTGTTGCGTATCCTCAAGCTGGCAACCCGCGTGAGTGTCGAGTCTGAGGAGGAGGAGGGGGCGGTGGAAACAACACTCTCCAATATTTTGAATTTGAACTGCAGTACCCATTTCAACCACTAGGTGGTTCAATCCTGCATACCGCACATTTAAGCTCCGTTAATGTGGTGCGCATCCACGATGCTGGCTCAACATCCTTATGTCTGTCAGCCATCGGCGATGGACAATGGCATTTGTCTATCGGCCCAACCCTAGTACAAATACATAATATATAATATATAATATATCACATATATATAATACTAATAATATAATAAATACTAATAAATTTAATGTTTTTTATCCACAAAATCAAAGTGGAATAGATCATATTCTGCCTGCTACAGCTCTATTATGCTATTACAGCTTTTCCCCGTTTCTCCCCTCACATTGGGTCAATTACACCCTTATGTCCCAAGTGTGTTATTTGATGTATGAAGCTGATGATTTAAGAGCAGTACGCTTTTCCATTTATCTGCTCTCTCAGGGTGTTCTAGATTCAACCCTGAAAAAATAAAAGTAAAATCTGAGTAAAATCTGTTTTGTTGAAACTGTTTTAAAAATAACAGAACATGATTTGTATATTTGTAGTACATCTGAAAAGCACTAAAGACCTATATTATTACAACATTTTCTATTTGTATTTTTATGACTCGACAAAACAGAAATGAAGTTCTAATTCATAGTTCACGTGAAAAACCAGGCTTTCCTCCATTGCCCACCAGTCATTTTTACCAGGTTTGTAGTAAGTTCTAATCTAGCAAAACAGTAGTATTAAAAGACCAAATTCAATACACCTTATTGATTATGCATACTTTGTACGGGCAAGCAAATTATAGAATATTAATGCAACACAAGGTTTCTCGTTAAGCGTTTTTTCCATCAAAAACCATTATAAAGAAAACGCATTGCGTTCATATCTGGGCTGATCTGCTCGTCTGTATACAGTATGCATCATCAAAAAGGTGTAAACTCAATTTGATCTTTTAATATCACTGTTTTTGTACATTACGGCACTTTAAGGGTGGGTTGCACTAATAAGGATTCTTTAGCCTGCCGTCGGTTCGCCCTCTGCCTATGATGCTCAATCAGCCCTTTAATTCTAATGGTCTTTCTACGTAGTTAATCTGTGTTTAAAATTAAGTGGTGCAACACAACTCGATTTAAAATAAAACCCAGATCAACACATCCTTGATTAGCGTTAAACTTTGCTTAATTTAATCCTTATTGGTGCAACACACCCTAAGTGTTTTTCACGTTGAGCTTTTTAAAAAATAGTTTTTAGTTATTGAAATACTGCAGCAGGTGCTGTATATGGATCACAAGTGCCAAAAACCTCCATCTTGTTCACATATTTTAGTTTTTAAGATGGAAAATTGACAGGCTTGTGCTGCAGTTCAATGGCTGTTTTGCCCTCCAGGGCTTCGCGACAGTCACGTGACTGAAAACTATGAATTATGAATATCTGGTTCTTGCTATAAGTGCCTCAAACTGACTTTAATCTTGCAAAGATTTGGAGATTTTACTGCCATCCAGTAGGCATTGCTCAACAACAGATGCAGTATAAGTTGAATACGAAGCTGAAACCAGAGCTAGAGCTGGAGCTTACACAGAATGGGTATCCTAAGGTAGAAGAAGGTAAAACAAAGCAGTCCGGTACCGTTCAAAACAACTTTGATTCCAGGCAGACTCAAAAAACCCTATGCACCCTTACTCCTGCAAGTTGTGTTGAATCAGCCAATCAGATTGCACTAGGTTATTCCAGCCAGTGCTTGGCATTTTTGTGTGCAGTATACATCAGAAAGACTATAGGCACTAAAAGCTGTGCCGTCTGGCTTTGAGAATTTGTTCATAGTTTATACACTGTCCACTGTAAAAAAACAACAACACTGTTTCACAAAAACAAATACATTTTGCATGTTTATGGGAAGAGGCAACTGTGTACCCAATGAATAACTCCCTAGGTACCAGTCCAAAATGACTTGTCATTCCCTTGATGGAGATTTAGAAATGTGACAAATGTTTGGTTGAACTGTGCAGCTCACTGGTTGCTTTCTCTCTAGGTTATACCTTTCCCTGCAGTCTCTGAATCTGACACTTCTCTCTGACAGTGTTTGGGAGAAGTTTTTTATTTGTTGCTTGCAGCTCTGACAATTTGCTTCACCTTTCTTCTGTCCTCTATTCCCCCCCTTCTACCCCCCCCCCCCCCATATATCTCTGCCCCATTCTGTCCTTCTCTCTACCGACTTGCCCAAAATGTTACATTACCATTACCTGAATATCACTGCAGCTTTTTATGTAGTTGTCCCTGTTAGGAAAGTAAAATGGACCCAAAAACTTTCAGGGAGCAGCCTGGCATTAAAGGGGTGGTTGATTGCCCCTTTTTACAAGATGTAAAATAAGTCTCTGATGTCACCAGAGTGTGTATATGAAGTTTTAGCTCAAAATACCCCACAGATCATTTTTTATAGCATGTTAAAATGTCACTTTTTGAAGGTGAGCAAAAACGTGCCGTTTTTGTGTGTCCCTTTAAATGCAAATGAGCTGCTGCTCACAGGGCAGAGCTTCAAGAACTCCAGTTAGCAGCTCTGATAACCTCATGCAGACAGGCAATGAAACTGTTCAGCCTTTTATGTTCAAACCGGAGTTGGACAATGATGGAGAGACTCAAGAAGAAGTGACAACATGTAGAATGCAACAAGATGTTCCTGAATGGTTAGTTGATGAATTTATGTAGCTGATGTGGAGTTAACTATCTTCAAGTCATTGATTAGCATATTCTGTCATAATAATCTCACCCCCTTTGTTGTGTGTTCCCGGGGGCAGGGTTTATGTAAATTTCAGGGTTAGTGATGTCACTAACCCTGGAGGAAGCTTGTGTAGTCCCTACCAGCCGTTTGTTGTAGTCCTTAAAAAGCAATTTCTTTAAAAGAAAATATCTCCCTTTGCTTTGAACTTTGAGCGTTGTAACTTTGCAGATATTGTTTATGCTCAAACAGCAACATTACACACTAACTAAAGTTTAAAAAGTGAAATCATAATCAACCACCCCTTTAAGACATTTGTATCACAGCAATCGTTGCTCTGACATTTCGCAAACATTTGGTTACTAATTTAGGTAACACTTTATTTTACAGTGTCCTTGCTACATATGTTACATGTACTTACCATAGTAATAACAGTAAATTGTGTATAATTACATGCAACTAACCCTCAACCAAACCCTAATCCTACCCTAACCCTGTAATAAGTACATGTAGTTAATTAATATTACTCAGTACTTAAATGCATTATTACACCGTAACAATGACACCTTAAAATAAAGTGTAACTCATGTAGTGTGAGCGCTAACTGCGCTGGAGCACGGAACAGCTGTGCGCTACTGTCATCATTACGACAGCAAACACCAAACTATTACTACTTGGATACACTTTTCAATTAATTCAAGTATATTTAGGTTTATAACGGTCCTGGTTCTCACCTTATTGACGAACATGAATTGTAGTTTGCGAGTAATGCTGCAAATTCCTCCATCAAAGTCAGCTGCCTTCTGATACGTGCAGTGCAATCAAGTGAAAATCGCTGCGCGGCATAAATGATCAGTCTTTTAGGCAGTCTATTAACGAAAGAAGCGCTTTTCTTCCTGTTGTCTTCAAAACAAAAAGTTGCATCGTGAATGACGTAAGCGTGCTCCGGCCCGGTACACTAAGTGCAATGTGAGTGCAGGCCAGCGGGGGAGTGGGGAGGGGGGACAGTCGCGCTCGGGCACGGTACAAGGCAACCATGCCTAGTGTGAGTACACCTTAAAAGTCCAGAGTGTACAAGTCGTGTATGAATGTGTCCCAGTGAAAATACCCATACTTAAGGTAGCTTTTGAGAGGGATGAAGTATCATAATGACCCTGCATTGATGTTTCCACTGACGCTTTACAAATGAATGGATGGATGGAGTACATTTTTTGATAGATAGGTAGTAATGTAGATAGGTAGGTAGATATATGTAGGTAAGTAGGTGGATGGACGAATGGATGGAAGGATGCATGATAGAATGATAGGTAAGTAGATTGGTAGATAGATATGTAGATCTATATATGTAGATACAAAGATAAACTGATATGTATGATAGGTAGATGGATAGGTAGATAGATATAGATTATTAGATTGTTAGATAGATATATATTGGTAGATTGATCGGTAAAGTGAAAGTGACGTGACGTGTAGCCAAGTATGGTGTCCCATACTTGGAATTTGTGCTCTGCATTTCACCCATCCAAGTGCACACACAAAGCAGTGAGTATTGAACACACACACACACCCTGAACACACCCCCGGAGCAGTGGGAAGCTTTTTTTTTTTTTTGCTGCGGTGCCCGGGGAGCAATTGGGAGTTAGGTGCATTGCGTAAGAGCACCTCAATTGTGTGTAAAGAGAGAACCATTAGGCCACAACTGCCCCAAATAGCGTCATGTTCTAAAGTTGGAGGCTAAAATAAATAATACTTAAGTATGGTAGATGGGTAGATATAAATATAAAGATACAAAGATAAATATATATGTAGATAAATGTATGGAGTCGATAGATGGATAGATAAATCATTTGGATGTGTATTTAAATCGATAGATATAGATATAGGTAGATCAATAAGTAGATAGGTAGATACAGTGGCGGAGCCAGAGGGGTGTCTGGGGTGGCACTGGACACCCCTGACATCTGATTGGCAACCCTAAAATGTAATTAGCTACTGGCAGTTTCATTTTTCATTTCATCTGATTTATTTTAGCCTCCAACTTTAGAACACAACGCTTTTTCTGTGCAGCATCGCGCTTCTCAGTGTGCATTATAGCCTATTTGAAGCAGGGCTGCCAACTCTCACACACACAGTGAAAAACATTGCGGAGCAAAGAGCACACTGACACTGCACTGACTGACAATACAGTACAGGTCACTTTTGATATGAAACAAAGTCTCAGCTTTCAAATTATGTAAGTTTTTTTTATTTTATTTATTTATTTTTATTAGGAAATTCAAACAATGATAATATAAATTCAGTTTTGGCGGTCTTTAATGTGGCATGTTCAAGTGAAGCGGGAGCACACGTGAACCGATCATCTCTTTACTACTAGTTACAGCACCAAATAAACATGAATGAACATCAGAAGGAATATTGTACTGAAATGAATAATGTTTCATGCAATCACTCAATCAATGTTTCAACCGTGGAAAGACGTCAATAAAACAGCTTGAGAACAATGTCACGTAACCTCACATTTACCTCAGAAAAGGCAATCAGTGTCCATAAACTCTATAGTTAGCGAGAAAAATGTACTCTAGAGAGGAGCACCTAGACTCCTGGACTACACACACATACAAACGACGCACAGAAAGATGTGCGCCAGAATCGAGTTCTCTTTCGTGCTTGAACAAACAATAACAGACACAATTATGCCAAAATGCTTGTTTTGTCGAGTATTCTCATAAGAGCAGACTTAAATGAGTTAAATAGTGTCTTAAATGAACTTGAAAATGAGAAAATGAGATACGCGTGACAGCTCGTCAAATCCGCGTCATGTTCGGCAGCGGCAGATCTTAAAGTCACAGCAGCCTAATAAACGAGTTGCTGTGATGTCTGTCATTAATGTTAATCAAAGAACAAAGGTAACAGAGAAAATTGTAGCTTTAATAAGGATTAATCTATATTTAATTTATTATTTATGCAGTGCAGACTGTTTTGACAACTTTATTCAATTTCTGTATATTTCCTACCCCTACCTGTTAGACAGGTAGGAAGGCCACAGGTAAATATGACATTTATTATAATGGGTTTATTTGAAGATTGTTTTAAGTTCACTTAAATTAAAAGTTGTTATTATTTTTTTTATACGCCTAATAAATGTTGAAATTGATAGCTTTCCATTATACTGTAATGTTGAATGCCATTACAACACATATTTAAAAAATACTGTATTTAAGTTGTTTCTACATTCATTTGGAGAGTAACTATGAAATTAATACAATATAAAAATATTTGATGTTTAAAACTGTAAAAACTGATGTTTTTAATCACAATTAATTAAAGAAAAAATTACTGTCGATTGACAGCACTAATAATTATAAAGCTATTGTTATAAAAATGGTCATATGCAATTGTATACAAATCAAGTGTTAATTTTAACCTTTAATAACAGGGCTCCCTGTATAGTTTACAACATTAGTTGAGTGATTTTTTTTTTTTTTTTCCCTTGAGGAAAATTAACACGTACTGTATATCCATGTATATGTCCAAATAAATCGATATTGAATCGCAAGCTTAGAAATAATTATTCCCCCACAGGAATAATTTTCACTCCAAACTAAAATCAAAAGTTGGCAGCCCTAGGTTTTAGGTTTCCTGAATTTTTTTTACAAATTAGATCTTTTGCTTAACAGTTAATCAGATAAGAGAAATAAGAGAGTTCCAGTAGCCTAACATTCATCATGTTTACATTTGTGCTAGTAATACACACAGTTCGATCCCAGTGTCTTATTACAAGTTACATTTATAGGATTGTATAGCAAATGTGGGGTAATGTGAAGTAATCAGCAATCATTAATACATGCTTTTTGATGCCAGGTTAGAGTTATACATTAATTTTGGACTAATTTGGGTCTATGGACCCTCTGAATTAACGTTGGTCACCCCTGACCACCCCATGTATAAAACTTCTGCCACTGGGTAGATATAAATATGGAGATAAATAGATATGTATAATAGATGGATGGATGGATTTTGCTAATGTCTTGTCATTGTTACTATGTTCAGGTCACCTGAGACTAATATTCTCACTATGCTGAGTGGTGATATTGCTTGTATTGTACTCTTTCTGTCTTAGTCTGTGAATAGTTTGCCTTCAGAAAATGTGTTTGACAACATGTTACTTGAGTGTTCAAAAGGGAGTGTGCTTCTCAGTCTCTTCCTCTCTTGTCTACTTAGTGTCCCCGGGCTCTACTTTACTTTGTTGGTTATTAAATACCAAAATGTATCTATTTCACTATTAATTTCACAGTGAATTAGTAACCACACCTTATTCTTGGTGTATTTCTGACTCTTGTAGGGCAAATTTACGCATGTCCAAGCCACCACCAGAGCCGAGGCCTCCCAGCATGGTCAGCGAGTCTTCTGTCGCCATCTCCTCTTCCCCCGCGGACACCACCTCAGGATCCAGGGTGAGAAGCCCAGTCTCGTTCAGTGCTGATCTGAGACTGGTTTAATGTGTTCTGTTATGGTGCTGATTCTCAATAAAGGCAAACGTTCATGCAGAGCACTTCCCGTGCACGAAAGTGCCAGGGTGACTAATTGTCTAGAGAGCCTCACCGTTCCTTGTGTGTGTGTGTGTGTGTGTGTGCATGTGTGTATCATATTTAATCATATTGAAAACTGATGTTTTTATAGGTAATGGGGGAGAGTAAATTGGCCTCATCTATTTTTGCTATATTTCTCCAATTTTGATAAATGACCCAAGCAGTAGGTGTAATAGGTTACTGGTTTTTCTAGCACCAGAGAAGCTGGACTTAATCTCCTGTGTGGGTCGCTGGACTGTGCAGAGGTCATGAAGTAATACTGCATAGAACATCTGCAGGGTATTGAGAAATTTACAGAATGCCTCTCGCTATTTCCGCAAATTAAATCTGAGCGTGTGTGGCAGTCACACACATACTAAAAATAAAGTTTAATACATATTAATACAAAAATTTGTGAAAACTGTTATAATTTTTTGTATTACATATAATGTAATAATAATAATTTAATAATTTTTTTAATAATATTTTATATTAATATAAATATTATTTATAAAGGCTAGAATTTTGCATACACGCACTCCATCTTTGATTCAGGGCTAAACGTCAGGGCGGTCTCTAGGCAGCCCTTGACCCGTTGGTCTCATGTCTGCTCAGTAACCGCCTCTGTTTCCTCAGATCTGCTCTGGAAATAGAAACGGTGGGGATGTAGATATTTCTCCCTATTAGAGGGTGCTTTTTGACACATTGAAGTGGCCTGGCTGGACACACATTGCCTATGTCACTGTGTGGTAGAGAGTCTGATGCTGGCCTGTCAATGACAGCACTGTGTCAGCATCATATGAGCTTTCACAAACCAATCAATCAATCCCAGAGTCCCTCGTCTCTGCACACACACTTTACTGGGAAAAGAACCAGGCTCTCAGTGGGCATCAGTCATCATCCAGCATTGGTTCTTTTTAACAAAGCATCTTATCACATTGTTGTGTGTTCTAAACAGTTAATGAAATGTCTTTCATTCTATTCTTAAAGGGTTGGTTCTCCCAAAAATGGAAATTCTGTCATTAATTACTCACCCTCATGTCGTTCCAAACCTGTAAGACTTTCGTTCATCTTCGGAACACAAATTAAGATATTTTTGATGAAATCTGAGAGATTTCTGTCCCTCCATTGGCAGCTACACAACTACCAAAAAGTTCATAAAGAGATCGTAAAACAAATCCATATGAATTGAGCGGTTTAGTCCAAATTTGAAGCCTTATTTGTTATTGTGATTTATGAGTGATGTAGATGACTGCTGCGCTTGTGACAGGGCGCATGTTAAACTGAGTGACAGAGAGAGCGAGCAGAGAGCCCCTCCCCTGCGTGCGCACTCTCTCTGTCTTCAAAATAAGCACTGTCTTAGTTCTTTCTCATATTTCACATATTAATCAAAATCAAAAGGTCGGAAGACCGAATCCATGTTGCACGTGGCGCATTCAGACAAGTTTTTCCTTGAATTACCGCTGGGTGTGAATGCCGCTCAAAAAATGTTGACTCTTCTGTGACCAGCTGACATAAACCATATTTTCAATAAACGGGGAAAAAAAATTCTATCCAGTTATGAAGTGTTTTCTGTGTTGACAAATCTTCTGCGATGTTCTAACAGACGGGATTCGCACACAACGCATCTGCTAATGTCCGATTCACGACCTAATGACTCATTTGAACCGAATCATTTTAACGACTGGTTAAAACAACTGATCTGTCCAACACTGAACTCACGAATCGGTGTATAATCATTTACTCAGAACACCTCTGAAATGAGAACGTAATTGTGCTCACCCCATTTAGCAAGAGTGGTTAGTAAGAATTAGTCTTAATTATCCACAGTATTTTCCGGTTATTTATAATGACAATGTGTAGTAAAATATATTATCATTTAGTTTAGACTGGAGTGAGGCGAAACCAGAACAAAGTTGTTGTTAGCTAGCTGATAATTTTATAAAATTGTATATGGTAGAAAATTAGGCTATTTGTTAATAATTTTTTAATGCTACTTTTTAATATTGATATGATTATATACCAAAACAATTTTCAGTAAATAGTGTAAAAAATGAGGAACAAAATAAACAAACATCAAGGTAAGAGATCATACATAATGTGAGATATCAAAATAAGATAAGCAAAAATTATAAACTGTCTTTGCATTTATTTTAAATTCATTGTCAGTATTGCGCTCGCAGATCACGTGGATAGGGTACTATGTGTCTGGATGACCATGTCTGTCAGCCACCACCGAAGACCATTTTTGACCCAGGAAAAACCCTGTTGAGCTTTCGTTGGTTTACCACAACTGATGTTTGAGTTGATGAATGTTTATATGTGAATAAAAGCCTAAATTCAATCTGTTCATCATATAAAGCGATTGTGTCTGTTCAGAATATTTGGACTAAACCTAAAATTACTTTTATGAAGTTTTTGAAGCGTCAAAGTGGTAGTTGTGTAGTTGTCTATGGAGAGTGCAGAAAGCTCTCTGATTTCATGAAAAATATCTTCATTTGTGTTCCGAAGATAAACGAATCGAAGAGGAACGAGTAGCTAATGGGTGAGTAAAGGGTGTGTAATTAATGACTGACAGAATTTTCATTTTTGGGTTAACTATCCCTTTAAAGGTACACTATGTAAATTTTGGCCCTGTAGCGGTTTAAAAAAAATTGCATGCATTTTGCGGAAGAACATTGTTTGGGTTGTGCTTAGCCTCTGCATGACTGTGCAGATGAATATGGTTCTCTCTCATAACTAAAAAAAGAGAGAGATTATCCTACTGCTCATAAAACATTCACTGCTAGGTTTAAGAAATATAACCAGTTTAGATAGAAAGAATCTCAAGCTGACTAAGTTACATAAAACAACAACAAAAAAGTGACATAGTGTAATACATAGTATCACATGTGAACTGTGTGGACCCAGGGCCCTTTCAACGGGAGACCATAATTCATTATTCATTCATTTTTTTTGTTTATTTGTTTTAAGGCAGTTATAGTTTTTTTATATTGAAGTTCTCTTTTAAAGGTGCACTGTGTAATTTTAGCGGCATCTAGCGGTGAGATTGCGAATTGCAACTGTCCACCGCTCACCCCTCCCTTTCGAAGCACATAGAGAAGCTACAGTGGCCGACACAGGACAAAGATGATGTCGTCTGAGACAGCAGAGAGTTGCTAGCACTCTGTAGAGCAGTTTATCCGTTTAGGGCTACTGTAGAAACATGGTGGCGCAAAATGGTGACTTCACTGTAAGGGGACCCGCAGTGTATGTAGATAGAAATGGCTCATTCTAAGGTTCGTTATGTAAGGTCTTTATACACCACTGAAAACATAGTTATGTATATTATATTGCATTTCTGTCAATAGATCCTCATAAATATTACACACTGCACCTTTAATAAATGAAAGGCTGATTGTATATATTCTGTATTATTCTCTGAAAATAAATGTGGGTTGTCAAATGATGAGTTGAGTGAACTTTATATGGATCAAGATTAATAAATGCCACAAACAAATAAATGTAATATTGTGAACATTTTACAAGAACACTTTAGCCACACTTACAATAAATGTAAAATTGTCTTTTTATTTTTTAAGCATTCAAATACCTTTGTTTACCACTTTACCTTATTAATGCCTGTGTATATATAAATTTTTAATTAAATCAAATGAAACAAGTGTTTTTTTTCTTTTCTTTTAAATACCTCAGAATTTGAAGCCCAGTGGGAAGGTGCATTGCTTTGGCAAGCGTGACCATTCAATCAAAAGGAACCCCAATGTCCCAGTAGTGGTGAGAGGATGGCTCTACAAACAGGTACGGCCCTCAAAAGTGAAACCCTGGTGTGAGTGATTTACAGAGTCTGATTTTGATCTGAACTGAATGGTGTTCAGATGTTAGATTAAATCTTAATTAGGCTTATGATGAATGCAAAGACCCCACAGGCAGTAAACTGATTAATTGAGCATATTATTCAACATAGAATATTAAATAAATATCCAATATGAACAGAGGGGCCTCCAATTAAACGCTAATAATAACAATATTTACATTGGTTGGTAATGATAATATGAAGCTATATATAAAATATGAAACTATAAATGCATGAAACTATAAATTCATATTATTTTAAAGTTGATTATTAATCAAAAAAATTTAGTGTGCTAAAATTTGCTTCTAAATTTATCTTTTTTTTCTTTCTTTGTAGTATATTCAGTTTTAATGCGTCCATTTCCATTTTCTACAAACACGTACATTTCAAAATATTATTTTAGGCTGAATTGTTATTGTTCTTCCACCCTCAGGACAGCTCAGGCATGAGACTGTGGAAGAGGAAGTGGTTTGTGCTGTCTGATTACTGCTTGTTTTATTATAAAGGTGAGTTATAATAGTCCTCTTTAGTTAGCTGCAATTATCTAGAATGGTCTCTAATTTTATTGCACCATGAATTATATTTCTTGTAACACATTATGAGAGTACCTATAATTTACTGAAAATACTGTTTCGATTATTTTTAATCATTTTGGTGGGCAAGGTGGATTATCACTTACTTGCTGTCATCCATATCTGTTTAAGAGTGTTGCTAATAAACCAGTTACACCGTTGTTCAATCGTAATCTAACACTTTTCAACTAACATCTCTACTTGCTCTCAGATAGTCGAGAGGAGACGGTTCTGGGCAGCATTCCTCTGCCCAGCTATGTCATTTCCCCTGTGGGACCCGAGGACCACATCAGCCGCAAGTATGCCTTTAAGGTAAGAGCGTTATAATGATCTGCACTCTAATGCTACTGGGTTCCTGTGTGTAGGCTCACCTTCATTGGCTACACCCTCAGGAAGTCTATGTCATGTGGCTTATTATCAGTGGTGGTGTGTGGGCAGCAGTCAATGATGGCTGATTAATGTGGCAGTTGTTTGTCTCCTCTCTCTGCCCTCTTCTGACCACACAGATCACTAACTACGCTGTCTTGACTCAGTGCCCTCACAATCTCATAACGGACTCGACTAAATCTCCGCTTGTTTTCACTAATAGCATCATGTTCTTTTACTGAGTTCCTAAAATGTTCTTTTTAAGGAGACAAAAAATCCTCAAACCAGAGAATTTTTGTTGGTTACAAAGGTAGTAATTAAAAAAAAAAAATCATATTTCTGCTTCTGAAAATTGTTTGAAAGAGTCACGTTCAAAGTACACGTAAGTACTTTCAAAGTATTCAAAAATGTAAAATAACCGATGTATGCAAACCTGTGACCGCACATAAATTATATTTTATAAGAGTGCATCACATTGTATAAAACAATTAAAATGCTTATCAGCCATCAACAGCCTACTATGAAATTAATTAACTATATTACTTGCCACAAGAATTAATAATTATTTGTATTATTTTATAAAAATTATTTTATTAAATGCTATTATATTTGATTATGACATTTATTCATTTTAATAATGAAAAATAATTATTGAATTTAATTATTTATTGAATATTAGTCTAAATATTCAAAAAATGCTGTGTCTAACTGCATGCTTTAACTGTTGTAAAAAACTATATCTTGCAGCCTCTCATTAAACTTGTTATAGCCCATCTCTTTTTGACCGTTATTGTTCCCCTCAATGTCTGTCAGCACAATGCTGACACTGCCGAAGCTGCTGATTGTTCACAGGAATTCACACTGAGTTTCCACCCAACTCGTTCAACAAGTTTTCCACAGCCCTCTTCTCTTCTCATCATTATCTAAACCCTTCTCTGAGTGAGGCCTATTGATGGCAAGCTTCCATTGAGCCTCACAAACGTCCTCCCACTGTTTACTGCAGTCCAGTGGACAGTGAAATAATGTTTAAGAGCAGAATATCCCAGAAGGCTTAGAACCTTTTGTATTACACTTACCGCAGTGGAAAATCAATTCTGGCTTAAACCTTTGCACCATGGAGGTGGAAAAACTTATTCTAAAATTCACTGATGACTAACTAAAACTTTGGGATTTGTATCAAGCCGTTTTTTGTGCAGTTTACCTCCGTCTCCTCCTGAAGCAAAACACCTCTTCTGAAGAAAAATACTCCAGGAATGTTTGATCCCATCACTGCAGCTCATTCATTTCCTCCGCTCAGTCATCCTTCCCTATGGGTATTTGCATCGTTCAAACTCCATTACCCTGCTCGCATTCCCCAGTCTTGGAATTTGTTTGACTATTGTGCCAGCAGGGAGATTATGCATGCATATACTCTATTTCTAATATCCTCCCTCTTATTTGCCCTACAGTCTGTAATGTACCAGAGCAAGGTGAGAGGACTTGTTCTCTCATTGGTGCTCTGGGTGTTAATTAGCAGGTTGTTAGTTAGGAGATCTCCATCAGTGAAACTAGCCAGCAGCTATTTGAACATCTGGCTGCTTTATTTTCATGTGTATTAGACCCCAAGGTATGCTGTTTGTATAATGTTTTTACTCTTACTGGCTTCTCTTAGTCAGCAGTGAAGAGTCTTTATTCTATATAAGAGTCATATATATTTTTATTTAAATAAACACCATTAACCGCGGATGGAACAGATGGAACATAACAAATGACTCTTATGAGCATGAGCAGTTTTTTAGAGAATCAAAAACGTAGTTGTGTAATTTTAATAAATAATAAACAATAAAATGTATACGGAGCCCTGCACATGACATGCAAAAAAATATATCATGGCCATGAATTAAGAATTCGTTCTCTCGATTTTATGACTTCGTCCCCACAACTTATTAATTAACACTTTTGAAATAATTTGTTCCATTGTTTTGATTTAACTGAATGGAATGCAATTCCATCGCCAAATAATTAGATCATTTCAATAATATATAAATGTAAACAATTCTTACTTTTCTGTCTCTTTAGAGATGGCATAAATGCAATCCAATTGGCTTTATGTATGTATTAATCCATAACAATTAAAAAAGTGGTCAAAATGTATTTGTTCCCACAACTTACTAATACGTCAGCGCATTTAACTAATTTGTTCCCTCGTTTTAAGGAAATCGTGCACACAATATAACAGTTTGTTAATTAACGTTAATTTCTTTACGATTCCCATCCCTGATCTGTGGCCATTTGAGAATATAAAAGATGGGTTATATTTCATACAATAAATGATATGACATAAATTTTAATTCAAATAAGCATGGAAAAACTCCTGATGCTCAGCTTCAATTGATTAAGTTGATTCAGTGGTTAAATGTTTTGATGTTTATTAATCATCTTTTCCTGTTCTCTGGAATGTTGTACTTTTGCTCTCCCAGTGGTGTAATTCTGCTTAGCTTTGCTGCCTCTAATGTTTATTGCATTTCAGCTCACCCTGCTTGCCGTATCTGACAATATTTCACAACCAAGGACATTTCAACACATCTTCTAGTTTTTGTTAACATTTTTCACATAGCCCGTGATCCACCGCCCTCTGTTTTTTGCACAACTCACTCTGATTCTCTCATTCCAATTGCCTATTGCTTCCTGTTGTGACCTGGTGCATTATGGGAGCTGAACCGGGTACATCTGGTGGAAGGGCCGTCTCCTGAGTCAGCCTCTTGCATGAATAGGTATTTTAATTTCCATTCATTACTATCAGCGGATCTCCACTCCATCACCATCCCGTGAATGGCATTCTCCTAGGCAGATGAAAAATGCACATAGCCTATGTGCATTGATGTGTTTCAGCATGCATGTGACTCATTCCGCTTTCTCAGGAACAGGCAATGCCAGATCGACAATCCAATCTGATATGTCCGTGTGAATCTTATATTAAAGATGAGGACTGTTGCAGACTGGCATTGCTCTATTCCTCTTCTCACTTCATCACTTGCATCAGTAGTTCCAGTGTTGGTTATCATCCACACATTTCTCCACTCTCATTGGCTGTTCAGACGCTTTTCAATTGTCATCAGTACTGTGAACTATAATATGAACTGTCTGTTGTTAAATTGTGCGTTTATTTATATTTATATATATATTTTTTTTACAGATACAGATATTTAGATAGAGTACACTACCGTTCAAACGTTTTGGATTGGTAGGATTATTTAAATGTTTTTGAATGAAGTCTCACCAAGGCTGCATTTATTTGATCAAAAATATAATAAAACAATTACTATATATACATATATAATTTATAATTGTAAATATTACAATTTTAAATATATTTTAATACATTTTTATATTTTAAAATGTAATTAATTCCTGTGATTTTTTTTTTTTTTTTAGCATCATTACTCCAGTCTTCAGTGTCACATGATCCTTCAGAAATCATTCTAATATGTTGATTTGGTGCTCAAGAAACAATTCTTATTATTATCAATGTTGATAACAGTTGTACTGCTTAATATTATTATGGAAACAGTGATATATTTTTTCCAAGGATTATTTAAATAAACAGTATTTATTTAAAACAGAAGTCTTTTGTAACATTATAGAAGTCTTAACTGTCACTTTTGATCAATTTAATGCATCCTTGCTGAATAAAAGTATTAATTTCTTTAAAAAAACACCCCACTGACCCTAAACTTTTGAACGGTAGTGAATTGATATTCTGCACTATTATTTTTGTGTTTAGCTAATTGTCCATTTCTGAAAAAGGATAGTTTTTCAAGTTGAAATGTAGCATAATTGTATGTATCCAGTGTCTTAAATGTTTAACTTTCTGAGGAATATTCCAGATTATTTAGATTATTTGATATCAATGGACAGCATTTGTGGCATCTTGTTGAATGGTAACTTCAATTTGTCCCTCAGTTTTTAAAAATGAACATAAAAACATTTTTATATTGGACATAACTTAAATACAAACACAATAACTTTTTTATGGCTGTACTTTTGTAACAGTTGTATATTTAAATGTTTTGGCATTCTCGCCTCCATAAATACATGTGTTTTTGGCCATTTTCACAAACAGAAGGACAATTTTCTTTGTCACACATGTTGTCATTAGATATTAAGTTGTAAATAACCCAGAATATTCCTTTAGCCTCTGCAGGGGTTGAGTGATTTGAGCAAATTCGTCTGATTAATTACCGCATATCCCTCTTAGAGGGATAACCCTGAATGAAAGCCCAGGACTCGATGGGTAATCTGAGGTCATTAACTCCTTAAAGACAGGAATGTGAGAAGAATATATATCAGCAGGCTTGCTTTCCTTCAGTAGCTGATACTTGATGTATTAAAACATGCACTGAAATCAATTTTCTCTTGCCCAGGTTTTGTCTCCCATTTCTTATTGTTTGTCATCAAGATATGTGCCTTCTTTTTCCCTTGTTTTCATTTTTTTGTGCATTCTGCCATCATTAATTTGTGTATATTTTTATGTGTAGATGTGTATGTACGAGACGGTGAGATATTCTGTTAAGTTAGATTAAAAGCTATTATTGTTATGGAATAGCATACAGAAAATATCTCTACTGCCTGACTGATCACTGAAGCAAGCATCACACACTTGTCTCTGTGACAGCCCTAGGGTCTGTAAACCATGAAAAAAAATGCAGGTTACTATTTTTTAGCTATTTTGTCAATCATTTCAAGTGTTCAGGTTTGCTTAGATGTTTTCCAGATGACAACACAAACATCATATAGACTTCTCTGGAAAGGAACTGCAACAAAGTCTGTGTGAGCAGAGTAGGGTAATATGAAGGCTTCAGGTGCAGATATCGGATATTGGACGGGCTGTATCAGTCATTACTTCATGACAGGCGGGATAATAGACTCCTTGAGAGGCTGAAGAGATGTGCCGTGAGCAGAGATGCAGCTGTCGAATTGTGAATTAAGAGACGCCATCGATGTAGCCCAGAGTCCGCTGCATTGACTTTCTACAGAATGAGTCAATGTTACCAGATGTAAGCTGTGTGTGTGTGTGTGTGTGTGGAAAGACGGTCTGCTGCCTGGGTCTGAGTGGGCCTGGCAAAAGCGCTGAGCTGAACTCTGTTTAAGCGTTTAGATGAGTGAGCGGTGGCCGTACCCCCATCAGAGAGATTAGACCAACAGTTGCATTTTGGCAGTAGCAAATTTAGCAGGACAGAAGGTGCACGGAGCTAGTTAAGCTGGGGGGGGCTGTTAACCCTGGCAATAAACAGACCACCGGAGAGAGTTTTAACAGCGTTGTTTATCTGTCTAAGTATTTGTGTGCATCTCTAATATTGTGTGTTTTAACATTAGTGTGGTGTGTTTGGCATGTACAGTTGGCCCGAAGCACGTTTGAACACTTATGTGTACTTAAATGTAAGAGAATGTCTTCTAAAGAATTAATTTGTATAGATAACAAAATAAAGAGGGAGAGGAAAAAAAGAGACACTTGTTTGTAAACCTGGGTTGAAGTAAATTATATAATATTCCAAGAATATGTGGAATAAATAGACAGTAATTGCATTAATCTCTCCTCTTTGCAAGAACGGCTCACAAAGTTGATTATTGATGTATGGTTTGTTGGCTGTGTAGTTCAGATCATCAATGTTGATTTTCTGACATTGCTGTTTTTATTCTATGGAAGCCTGTTTCTACCTCGAGTAAAAAAATAAAAAGTTAACTGACATCTCAAAATTGTGACTATTTCTCAAAGTTGTGACAATATTGTAACTTTTTTTTCTCAAAGTTGTGACCAGTGTTGGGGGTAACACATTACAAGTAACTCAAGTTACATAATCAGATAACTTTTTTTAAGTAACTAGTAAAGTAACGCATTACTTTTAAAGTTACATTTTCAAATAAGTAACGTCTCGGTTACGTATGTAACCCTCGTTCCCTGAGGAGGGAACGGAGACGTAACGTCAGTGACTCAGAAGCCTATCATCTTCGAGATCTAGAAAACGCCCAATGGCAGTGCCAATGCCATGGGCATGCGGAATTTGCATAGTGTAACTCCGCCCCACAGCGTGGGTATATAAGGAAGTACGCTGGCAACATCGCATTATGTTTACCTGCTGAGGAGCCAAGACTGAACTCCTGGCCGTTCCAGCGGTACAGCGGAAGTGGCAGAGGGACGTTACGTCTCCGTTCCCTCCTCAGGGAACGAGGGTTACATACGTAACCGAGACGTTCCCTTTCATTCAGTCACTCCGAGTAACGTCAGTGACTGACGAATGGGGGTCCCAATGTAATCACGCCACTCAGCTGTCATCCAGTGCCCTGCGTAAGCGTGAGCTCCCTGTCGTAAGCTAGTATGGACGAAGGACTCCCACTTAACACAGGATTACCAAGGTACACTGGGAAGCATATTCCAGGTGGAAGTATGCGCCAAGCGCCTACCGGTAGGGAGGACTTAAGGATACACATATGACCCACTAGGGGCTGCATATGGAAGAACTCTGGGGTAACCAGCCGAAGGTGGAAGAATTTTACCCCCAGGGGAGGCAAGCTTGCCGAGGGAAATACACATGCTCAGAGAGGCTTACAGTGGAAATACACATGTGGGGGTCGCCCAAGGGGGGAACCATGCACACGGTGGCACCTAGCCTAACACGAGGGCCTGGCCGAGGGGGCAGACGCACTGGTGTCGGCATCGACAGTGCTGGAGGAACTCAGGGCTTCAGGGAAACTACCTGAGGAAAATATCGAACGTATCCAGTCCGTAGAGTGGAATGGTGAGCAAGCGAAGACACCTGAGCCTAGTCCATTACCGGCCACTAGTAGAGGCGAGTACATGAGAGGACACTGGCTCCACTCTGAGATTATAGAATCTGGCGAATGTGTTGGGTGTCGCCCAGCCTGCAGCTCTGCAGATGTCTGTTAGCGAGGCGCCATGCGCTAAAGCCCAAGAGGAGGCCACACTCCGGGTGGAGTGCGCCCTGACCCCTAGGGGGCATGAACGCCCCAGCGTCTGGTAAGCCAAGACAATGGCGTCCACTATCCAGTGAGACAACCTCTGCTTGGAGAGAGCCTTTCCCTTCAGCTTCCCACCATAACAGACAAAGAGCTGGTCTGAGGTCCTGAAACACTGCGTTCTGTCTACGTAAGCACGGAGGGTGCATACTGGACAGAGCAGTGCCAAGGCTGGGTCTGCCTCCAAAGGCAGCGCTTGCAGGTTCACCACCTGGTCCCTGAACGGAGTGGTGGGAACCTTGGGCACATATCCAGGCCGGGGTCTCAGGATCACGTGAGAGTTGGCCGGCCCGAATTCCAGGCACGCTTCGTCAACCGAAAATGCCTGCAGGTCCCCTACCCTCTTGATGGAGGCCAAGGCGATCAGGAGCACTGTCTTCATAGACAGGAACTTAAGCTCGACTGACCGCAATGGCTCGAAGGGAGCCCTCTGCAGAGCACTTAAGACTACTGAGAGGTCCCAAGAGGGTACGAGGGGAGCGCGAGGAGGATTCAGTCTCCTCGCTCCCCTCAGGAACCTGATGACCAGGTCGTGCTGACTTACCTTTTTCGTCTCCACAAGGTCGTGGTAGGCTGATATAGCGGCCACATAAACCTTGAGGGTGGAAGGAGACAGCCTTCGTTCCAACCCTCGGTCCTGTCCAGGAGCCCGCGGCAGCATGTCCATTGCACATGGCACCCCAGCCCGTGGTGGAGGCATCTGTTGACACAACAATATGCCTGGAAACTCGTTCTAAGGGCACACCGGCCCGTAGAAAGCTGAGGTTTGACCACGGGGTGAGGGTCTGCAGGCAGGCCTGAGTCACTGGGACCCGGAGCGTGCCCGACTGCCATGCCCATCTCGGGACTCGATCGCGAAGCCAGTGCTGAAGCAGTCTCATATGAAGCAATCCGAGCGGCGTTACCGCGGCTGCAGATGCCATATGCCCCAGGAGCCTCTAAAATAACTTCAGTGGAACCGCACTCTTGCTCTCGATTTGACGGAGGCAAGTCAGCAGTGACTGCGTGCGCTCGCTCGTAAGCTGCGCACACATGGCGACCGAGTCGATTTCCATACCGAGAAAAGAGATCCTCTGCACTGGGCAGAGTTTGCTCTTTTTTTCCAGTTGACCCGAAGGCCCAGACGGGCTAGGTGCTGGAGCACCAGGTCTCTGTGTTCGCACACCTGCTCTCGAGAGTGACTGAGGATCAGCCAGTCGTCGAGGTAGTTCAGGATGCGAACCCCGTGTTGCCTGAGTGGCACAAGGGCTGCCTCGACCATCTTCGTGAAGATGCGAGGGGACAGAGCTAGCCCGAAAGGGAGGACCGTGTACTGGTATGCCCGCCCCTCGAAAGCAAACCGCAGGAACGGTCTGTGTCGAGGAAGAATGGAGACATGGAAGTAGGCGTCCTTCAGGTCGATCGCTGCAAACCAATCTGCTGGACGAACGCATTCGAAAAGCCGTTTCGCTGTCAACATCCTGAACGGAAGCCTGTGAAGGGATCGGTTCAGGACGCGCAGGTCCAGGATCGGTCGTAACCCACCGGTTTTCTTGGGTACAATGAAGTAAGGGCTGTAGAAGCCGGACTCCGTTTCGGCTGGAGGGACAGGCTCGATCGCACCCTTCGCCAGCAGGGTAGCAATCTCCGCACGCATGACAGGGGCGTTGGGCCCCACCATGGTGTATCGGACACCCCGGAAACGGGGAGGAGCCTGAGTGAACTGAATCGCATGACCCAGCGGGACAGTCCAGGAAGCTGAAGCCAGGCTCCCAAACTCTGCACCAGCGGGGTCATGCGAACCACAGACGTACCCCGGGTGGGGCAGCGAGGCGGCGTGACCGGCCCAGACGTGGGAGGCATAGCGTCCCGGTGTGGAGGCACGGTCATCAGCCGCGTCCTGACAGGGGAGACCAGGGAAGGACGTGCGTTCCACTGGGGTCTGCTCTGAGAGGAGACTGCCGTCAGAGAGGGACGAGAGTGGCGTGGCCCGGGGGCGGCGCACACTGCCATCGGTCTCTGGGTGCTCAGGGATGGGCATGTCAGTTCTTTCTTTAACCATAATAGGGTGCTGCTGACCCGGGGGCCAGCAGCGGAACAAAGGATTCTCCCCCGGCCCTCCACCGGGGGAAGGAGTGGCCCTGCTACCATCTCCTGGAAAGAACTGCCCATCCCTGAGCTGTCCGCGTCAGGAGCGCCGCTTAGCCTGGCGCTTGGCGGGCTGCGGGGCTGGAGCGGACTGGGGCGCCTTCCTGCGGTGTCCTCCACGGCGCGGCCCAGGTGAAGGCGGCGCGGGAGGGGCGGGAGCCGCGGGAGGGCGCCCTCGGCGGCGAGCAGGCTGAGGCAAATGCGCCGGCGGCTGGGTGGAAGCAGCAGCTGGCCGCCGGGGCAGTATGTGTTTAATAGCCTCAGTCTGCTTTTGGGCGGCTGAGAACTGTTGGGCGAAGTTCTCAACCGCGCCGCCGAATAGCCTATCCTGGGATATGGGAGCGTCGAGGAAACGAGTCCGCTCGGCGTCCCGCATATCGGCCAGGTTGAGCCATAGGTGTCTCTCCTGGACCACTGCTGTGGACATCACCTGGCCCAGGGAGTGTGCGGTCATTTCTGAGCCCTGGGTCAGCTCTACCCTCGTGCATGTCTCTGAGCATCCGGGCCTGGTAGGCCTGAAGGATGGCCATGGCATGCAGAGAGGCGGCAGCCTGCCCCGCAGCTCTGTAGGATTTCGACACCAAGGTTGATGTGAACCTACAGGCTTTGGAGGGGTGCTTTGGGTCGCCACGCCATGTTGAAGCACTCTGAGGACACAGTTGCATCGCAACAGAGCGTTCAACCGGGGGAACCCCAGTGTACCCTTTGGCCGCGGCCCCGTCGAGGGCAGAGAAGGCGGAGGAGGCTGCCGATCGGTCACGGGAAGACAACGGGGACTTCCAGGACCGCGTGACCTCCTCATGCACCTCCGGGAAAAAAGGTATTGGGGGCGTGGTCTGACGAGTGTCAGAACGCGGCGCCCCCAAAAACCAATCGTCCAACCGCGAGCGTTCAGGACGGGGTGGAGGGTTCCACTCCAACCCGAGGCTCGCGGCTGCCCGGGAAAGCATGGCTGTCAACTCCGGGTCCGACTCGGGCAATGCTGGCACACCGGAAGGCGGCAGCATAGCCGAATCATCATCCTCGGAGGACTCCAGCCCATCTTGTGATGCGGCGATCGACATCTCCTCGTCCTCTGCGGGCCCAAACGACACACTCGGAACAGCAGGAGCCGGCTCCGGTGTCTCAATTTGGGCGCACGGCGGCAACGGTGCGCTAGAGGGGGGTGTGGCCCGAGGCATGAGCGTCGGGGCTTTGTTCCACACCGTCACCCTCAGGTCACCCTGGCCACCAGCCAAAGTGCCGCCTCGCGTAGAGACAGCAGATTGGGGTGTGGCAGAGGGGACTCTCACTCCAGTACGGAGCTCATTGAGTCTCGACCGCAGCACCGAGATGGCCATGTCCCCGCAGTGGGAACATGACTCATCCACAAGCGCTGCCTGAGCGTGCTGAAAGCCCAAGCACATCAGGCAGTGATTGTGCCCATCAGAGGGCGGCAGAAATCGACCACACCCAGAAGCACACGGGCGAGACATCTTGAAAAAGACGTGCTACGTGTGAGCTCTTTTAGGAGAGGAAGCTTCACAGCGATGCTGAAGTGCCCAGGGACCGGATACCAGCTGGATGCAGACCACTGCACAGATCAGCAGGCAGGCAGTAAACGATCGCTGGAACGCGCCGTAACACCAACACCGACTGGAAAGCTGTTCGTCTCGAAGAAGCTTGACGATAACTCAGAAGGCTTAAGGAGTGAAGAGAGAGATACTCTTGGCTCTGAAGCAGAAACATAATGCGATGTTGCCAGCGTACTTCCTTATATACCCACGTTGTGGGGCGGAGTTACGCTATGAAAGGTTTGTTTAAGCTGCGCCCGCTATTGTACACGCGTGAATTTGCACTTCCTTCACTTCCTTCCTTATTATTTCAATTTTGGTTTAAAAGGGAACTTTCCCCAAAACTGGTTGTGACAATATTGTAACTTTATTTCTTCCAACTATGTTTTTATTGCTCACATTTGTGGCTTTATATTTTTTAATTGTGACTCTGCGATTGTGTAAGTTTTTGCCTTTTCTTTGTCTCACAATTGTGACTTTATTTCTCGTAACTCCTAGTCATAAGTGCTGTTTTATATATTACAACTGCACAGCACAACTGTTTTCAACATCGATAGTAAGAAATGTTTCTTGAGGACCAAATCAACATATTAGAATGATTTCTGAAGGATAATGTGACACTGAAGACTGGAGTAATGGCTGCTGAAAATTCAAAATGGAGAACAGTTATTTTAAATTGTAATAGTATGACACAATATTATTGTTTTACTGTATTTTTGATCAAATAAATGCAGCCTTGGCGAGAAAAACGTTTAAATATCTTACTGACTCGAAACATTTGAATGGTAGTGTACATCTCACAATGCAACTTTCTATCTCACTAAGTATAAAGCTTATTTTGCATTTTCTCACAGTTAATTTTTTTTATATTCTGAAGCATAATGGGCTTCCATTTTCTGAAGCATAGTCTGACTGTTGTACAACAAAAGTCTCAAATGCTTGCACAGTACCGGTTACACTAGTGCAGATCATTTGACAGATTTGCATGGAAATATTTGTAACAATGATAATGCAGTTATCATAAGTTGGTAATCATCTTACGGGCCATTTCCTCTGCTCAGATCAACAAAATAAACCGAGCAGTTCAGCATGACTTCTGAGCTTGCTACAATGACAGGGGTGCTGTCACAGCAATACTGGGGCCCGCTTGTCCGGGGCCTCACATGCACGTGCAACCTCAATACATGGTCACAGCTGATGGTCCACTCTGTATCTCTGTCTCTCCCTCAGGCCTGCCACACGGGAATGCGCTCCTACATTTACAATAAGAATTCTCTGATTGGCTCGCAGGCCGAGCACTGTGGCATGAGGACATACTTCTTCAGCGCTGACACACAAGAGGACATGAATGGCTGGATCCGGGCCATGAACCAGGCCGCACTGATGCAAAGCCATGGCGTGAAGAGGTCAGTCACCTCCTACTGCTGCAACAACTCTTCTCTCAGGGCTGGTGTCTAGGTACAGAATCAGTATCTAAGAAACCTGGGCAATATATTACATTAATAACAATAGGATAACCCTTACTACTTTTTTTTTTAAACAATAATTGTATTTGCCAGACATAAAACAGAAAAGGAGCAACAGGCAGAAATATATTTTATGTATTTTGGATGCATTTCAAAAATATATCAAAAGACAAAAATATATATATACAGTAGATTGAAAACACAATGTTCCTGGCTGTGCTGGATTCATTGCAGTGCACTTTATTTAAACTTTATTTACTAAAAAAGGGCCTCTAAAATAACTATCTATAAATATAACTTACATAGCCAGGGCTGCATGGTTGGAGAAAAATTATATTACCCAATAATATCTCAGTGTAATATTTTTAAGTCCTGCAAGCATGGTCTAGTCAAACCCCAATGGATTTTCTCCTAACAAGTCCTCAAGTCCTTACAAAGACCTTACATTATTCTGTCTCGGAAATATGACACAGTAAAAGGTTAAATACATTTATGAAAGCCGTTTCATGTTTTCTTTAAGAACTAGCTCAATATTTCAGACATTGCAAGTCTGAGAAAATGACCCAGTATAGTATTAATTCTTCACTCCACTTGCTCTTGAACTTCCTCTATTTAACCCTCATTATACTGTCACTTAATGTTTATATTCCTAATCCTCTAATATTATATGTTTTTACGTGGCCTTTATGTAATGTGAGGATTGATATTTCCTATTATTTCATGCACAACAAAAGTGAAGTTGTCTTTACTGGTTTTTGCAGTACTTTTAACATTTAATCGATCTCATTGAGGCTGTCCGATGACATCATAACAGCCAGCGATCACGGTTAAAGCTTGACTTTGTGCTGTATTCATTTCTTACTCAGGAGGCTGGCAGTCCATGCAAAGAATGGTTATCTTTCAATGTGTACCAAATTTTGGTAAAATCTGACCTGCAAATTCACATAGCACAAAGATCTCTGAAAATCTCTGAAAAGGCATGGGCACAGTTATGTTTGTGGCTGACCTTATTGTATATGCATTTGTAGGAATTTCCCTTTCAGATACAACATTTATGGGAGGAGAGTATTTAAATTAATCATGCAAGGTGATTTACTAAGGTTTGCGCTCGTTCAATTTATTGGGTGTTTGCGCTATTATTTACCACCCAAAAAAGCACGTCGTAAACCAAACGCTAACTGGTAGATGGCATTGGTCATTATGGAAATGATCCAGCTGTGTCTGTGTTCTTTAATTTGCACGTCATTAGTAGATCACATACAGAACTTTCCACTCCCCATCGGCGCTTTTTTGGAATCGCGCTCTCACGCTAATTTGCCCTGTGTAGTAAATCTGCCCCTTAAAGGGTACATAACACACACAGTTTCTGCCAATCTCATGTTAATCTTGAGTACCTATAGAGTAGTATTGCATCCTTCATATCTCCGAAGAGTCTTAAGTTTTATCATATTTATAAAAGTAACGCTGTACCGATTCTTTCCGAAAACAGCCGAGCTCGTGGAGGCGTGCAGTGGGTGGGGCTAAAGAGTCACTCACACACGCGCACACACACACACACACACACAATACATCATGGCGTTATTCCTAGATAACTTTCGATTCACTATACGTTCGTGTTGACATTATATGCACTTATGCGCGCCGATTGCCAGCAAAACACAGAAATTTGATGCGGTTTCAACTCGTGTCCGGGAACAAACACGCTTGCAGAACTCTGTTGCTGCTCCGGAAAAAACAAACTGCATCCACTGTTTCCTTAACGCTGGGTTATTTGGGAAGCTGAACAAGGTTATCTTTCCCTCACAACCAGAAACACACTTTTTTTAGTGACATTGTTGATTTCGTGGTCTAAAATCTAAATGACAGCACTGTCGACGGCTACCGTAACCCGTACGAAGCTCGTTGATGGGCGTGCTCTTGCTCTCGCTCTGGTTGATGTGCGCACACGCTCATCCGGGAGAAGTGCCCGTACAAGGAATTCCGCCCTTTATGACGTCATACAGGGCCATACTCGAAATCTTTTTTTTCCGAAACTTATTCGAATCTTGAAGGAGTGTATTTGGCACAGAAATACTCCATCATGTGTCCAATTCGTTTTTTTTTTAATTTTGGCCATGTTTAGCATGAGAATCCAACTCTTTAACAGTGTAAATAAGTCAGAATGCATGAAATAGCATTAGACCCCCCCCTTTAAGCTCATGGCTGATCCACAGATCAGGGGCACAGCAAAAACAATGCGGTGTGCTCACTCATCTGCTGCTTTTGTGCTTGTGCAGAGGCACAGTGCCATAGTTGTGTACACTTTGACACTGCAGCTCTGGGGAGGAGTATCACTGCGGCACGCTGCAGGCAGCTGACTGTGGGCCGCCGGCCCAAACACTGCACTCAGACTGGGGAGTGATGCTAGTGTGCTGCCCCCATTCTCTTCATTTACATGAGCGCAGAGAGGCTTTGTCCCTAGGGCTTTCCTTATCGCTGGGCTTTTATAGTGTACATAAAAAAGAGGAGTAGGTGGTTAATACCCATGAAGGTGGTTTATAATGTTGTTTATGGTTGGTTGGACTAGTGTAGTGGCTGCATTTGTGCGCTTTGTAGGCAAAGGCTTTTACAGATGCATGTGGATTGTTGGCAGTGTTTCTAATCTTGCCATTCTGATGCCAGACCACGTGTCTGATCAAGACGAGTGGTGAAATGTCAGTTAGTGCTGCTGTACTTTATTGTATTTAATTGACCTTCTGATGTAGGCCCTTGGTTTATTTGAGGGAGATTTTGAATGTAAAATAACAGCACCATCTAGGGATATATTCACAATATTGCATGTGAAGACTGTAGCTGTATGAATGTGATCTGTAGTGCTAATGCATTTCAGATCTCCTTTTGTTTTTGTTAGTTTCACTTGTAAATGTTTCATGAATGTGTTTTAAATATTGACTCTTAAGATCATTTCTTAATTTTATTCAGATTTATACAGATGACCATTGGGCTATTATAATAAAGCAAACAAGTAACCGATATTCAGTGTGCTAAATTTTAAATTTTTATTAATTGTTAAATTTATTAATTAATTATGCTATCTGGTCAAATAGTCTAAACCTATACTAAATTATCAGGTTATGTCGCCAGTCACCTGTTTAAAGGAATAGCTCATACAAAAATAAATATTATCATTATTTATATGTCTTTTGGAACCAAATGTCTGTCTTCCTTTAAACAAAATATTTAGGGTTGTTGAATGCCCAAGCTGCTCTTTTCCATGGAATGAAAGTCAGTAGTGACCACAGTTGTCAAACATATTCAAGGCATATTTTCAAAGTTTCTTACATTTGTCTTGTTCCTCACAGAGTAATTATGCCCAAGTCAACTGGTTTCAACATTGATAATAATAAGAAATGTTTCTTGATCACCAAATTGACATAATAGAATGATTTCTGAAGGATCATGTGGCACTAAAAATTCAGTTTTGCCATCACAAGAATAAATTACATTTTAAAATGTTAAAATAAAAAAGTTATTTTAAATCGTAATGATATTTCCACAGTATTACTGTTAAATACAGCCTTGGTGAGCATTACTTGGAGAGCCTTATTTCAAAAAGATTAAAAATCCAAACTTTTGAACAGTTGTGTATAAAATCTATTGTGCATGATTTATATGAGCTACTTTTATGATGCATTTTTGTCCTTTTTGGAGCGTGACAGTCCCTGGTACCCTCCTCTTTCATTCTGTAGAAGAAAGCAGCTCAGATATTATGCTAAAATTTTCTTTTGATATTCCATGAAAGAAAGAATGCCATATATGTTTAAAACATCATATTGCTATTAGGATTGAAATAGATTGTTAACTAGACAGTCAGTTCAAGGTCAGTTATCAGCACATTGAGTTGTAGATTCAGTAAGAATTCATTCAAAAGTCTAAACTAATTTCTGTCCTTTTGCTTCTGTAAAAAGTGATCAGTTGACTTAACTTAAAAAACAGTGAGGAAACCCATTGCCCTAAAATTAAGTAAATAAACTTCATGCGTAATTGAAAAAATTAAGTTATGTGGAATTGTCAAGTTCACATAACTTAATTTTTTCAATTACCCATGAAGTTTATTACTTCCTAATTTTTTTTCGAGTCAAGTCAACTCGTCACTTTTTACAGTGACATCAGAAAAAGTCTATTAAGTTACAGGCCATTTTGAAGGTTAAATATGAACTATATTTTCTACTATTAAATAACTCCCTTTCACTCTACAGAGAGGCCGAAAGAAGCTCTAAACCTGAGCAGCATGCAGTCCCTCAGACCAACCATTTCAGCAGCAGCATCAAAAGCTCCTCCCAGACCGAGGGCCTCCAGCAGACAGCGCATGTGGAGGTGGCAGAGCTGAGGCCGGAGCGAGACGGGGAGGAGTGCTATGTTTACAGCAAGGAAGTGTTGGAGGATCCTGTTAAAACCATTTCCCTTGGAGAGGTGGAGGGGCTTTCCCAATCAGGTGCACATTCTCGCCCACCGTCCACGTTGCCCACTCACAGGAACGGGCTGTCCTCCTCAGGCATGCCCCCTGATCAGAACGGGAACATGGTGTATAAGAGGGGTCTCGTCCCCCGTACAGACACAGAGAAAAAGGTTCAAAGGAAAACTGCGCTGGCTCAGGTCGAGCACTGGGTGAAGGTACAGAAAGGAGACCCCAAAAGGTCAGTTTTGTTTGTGTAGACACCCTTATATGTGCTGTGATAGGGAAAAAATGCTAGGAAACCATACAGGGTTATGTGTAATATGCTTATTAAATGATGTAACATTGAGAACTCAAGCCATTGTAGGATTCTATATCCATATGGTTTCTTTCTTATAAAGGCGCTCCCTCTAGTGGTTGTGATTAAAAACACACTAAATATTAAAGGGAATGTTTTGTGTTCAAAAGTTCTAGCAACAGCATTCTGGTTACTACTGTAAAAAATTCAAAAAAACATTATTGCACTTACAATAAGAGCCAGTCTCTACAATAAACTTAAAAAAAAACTTTTTTTCACTGAAATGTATGTGTTATTTTATATATATAAAATATATATTGTTAATAATATATATTAAATTATATATATTTTTTAGTATAATAATAATAATAATAATTCAATATTATGTTTTCAAATATTATATTATTATTAATAATAATAATTGAATTTGTTGCTTAAAATTAAATTACATTTACATTATTGCACTTACAATAAGAACTAACCTCTAGAACATGTTAAAAAACGTCTTTGTATTAAACAGAACTTTCCTTGAAGGCTTTTTTTTCCCACTGAATTTATATCAGCAGCATATATTAAATATAAAATTTAGCAAATATTAGATATCTATAACATATTAAAATATGTTCTTATTATATATTTTATTGGTATAATATATAAGAATAATAATAGGAAGAATAATGCATATAATCAAATATTAGATAATAAAATATTAATAATTTTTTTATTATTATTATTACTAATCATTTAATTTGCCACTCAAAGTGTTTCTCAGCTCAGAATAAAAACTTTTTAGGGAAAAGAAAAAACAATAATGAATGTTTTTATATAAATATTGTGTACGTATTGCGTATATTGCAATATTAACAGTAAAAAACTTAAAATTTCAGCCATCCCACTGCTGAGTACACCCTACCTAGACGGACACCTCCTCTCCAGCCTAAGTCCGTCATGATGGAGACGTACCAGTCGTTGCCAAAGACCACTCGCCACCACTCTGGAGGCAGTTCCCCCCCAGTGCCCCGCAACCTGCCTAGTGACTACAAGTACGCCCATGACCGTCTTAGTCACTTTCGGATGTCCACTGACGAGCGGATGGCTACTAAAGAAGGCATGGTGTGGCAGCTGTACGAGTGGCAGCAGCGCCAACAGTTCCGCCACGGAAGCCCCACGGCGCCAATCTACACCGGGCCTGACTACATGGACACGTCTGGCTTCAGGGTCACTCTAGAAATGCCACGATCCATATCTGTGCCCCCATCACCATGTGACATGCCCCCATCCGGGCACCCTTCCAAGTCCTTGTCCCCACGCAGGCCCCATACGCCCGCAGACAGAGTGACGGTGCGTCCCCTGGAAGATTTTGCCACCGTGGACACACCCATTTTGGGTTCTCCCAGAGGAATATGTTCCCAGATCTCAAAGGTAGGGAACGCAGAGCAGTTCACATAATCTCACAATTTTAAATTAGTTGTGGCAAGTTCTTCTCTTTGTTCAGACCACAGGAGTCTTGACCACCAAAGGCGTGAAGGGTTATGGGAAAACTGATTTTCCCTCTACTCTGGCTTTGATTTGGACTTTGAGACAGGATTCACACAGTCTTCACTCAGGGTTTGACTCCCAGGTGCAGAAGGTGTGTCTAAAGAGAGCGTTTTTGTTTATGTGTGTCGCTGAAGTTGCTTGTGTGACAAATAGTAGCATCTGCTGGCAACACCCCCCACATGAGAGCGCCGCTCCCAGCGCCACATTCACACGCGACTGCAGTCACAGGAACCTCTGTGCCTCTTACAAGTTAACATACTGTCACTACCATTTCTGCTCTGCATATGCTGGGACTCGTGTGAACTCACTAATTACATGCCTCCAACAGAAAGATTCACAGAAGCTGTCAGAAAACAGATAGAAAGAAAAACACAGCTTCAGTCAATGCGCAGGGATACCACAAAGAACATCTCAGTGGGATCTGAAAATCTGAGACTACTGGTGAAAATGCTTTCATTATTGTTTCATTACATGATATATTATCGGCATAACAGTTGACATAACAATTATCAGCATAAATTAAGTGGGGAAATTAACATTTAGAATTTCTTAGCATTTTGTTTGTCCCCTTTTGCTTTACTTACAGCAGCGTTCAAGCTGCACAAACTCCACAGGTTTGTTTAAAACCCTATGACCATGTTCTCCAGCATGATTTGAGAATGATTCAAAGATTGGATTTTTGATTTAGAAAATTATGAAGAAATATTTAAGATTTATGTCTCATTGTTACTTTAAATATTCAAATTTAAATAAAAAAGTCTGTTTATTTCCAATTTTATACACTTTCACTACTGTTCAAAGTTTGGTGTCAATAATTTTTATTATTTTAATTTTATTCGCAAAGGATGCATTAAATTGATCTTAAGCGAAGACATAAATAATATTACTAAAGATTAATTTTTTTAAATAAATGCTATTCTTTCTAACATTCTATTTGTCAAAGAATCCTGAAAATAAATGATGGTTTCGACAAAATTAAAGCAGCTGTTTTCAACATTAATAATAATAAGATTTTTTTTCTTTTTTCTAGTCAGCTTATTAGAATGATTTCTGAAGGATCATGTGACACTGCAGACTGGAATAATAGCTTCTGACAATTCAGCTTTGCCATCACAAGAATAAATTATACTTCAAAATATATTAAAATAGAAAACAGTTAAATCTTCAATTATAATAATATTTCACAATATTACTGTTTTTGATCAAATAAATGCAGCCTTGGTGAGCATGAGAGACTCATTTCAAAAACATTAAAATCTTACTGACTCCAAACTTTTGAAAAGTAGTGTACATAAAAATTATACATAAAATTTAATAGGGAACGTGTTTATTTTTGATTATTTCTTATTTTTTCTCATTATTTCAATCACTTTTTTGTCTTCACAAGTTTAAATAGTTCTGCAGTGTGAGTTTTTTTCAAGTATTTGAGAACAAGAACATATTTGTTTTTGAAAGTACAGATATTGTAATCTCTCAATTAATATGGAGGAATAAATACTGCATGAATGAAAAGTAGTTTTAGATAAACTATATCACACAGAAGGACACTGCTGTCACTGCTTGACTTGTGATGTCAACTCCCCAGCTGCAGAAGCCTGTCTATAGATGCATCTTAAACGCTAAAGTGTGTTTCGTAGAGTGGTTTATGGACCTCCATGGTGGATCACTAGAATGTGTTTAGATGATAAGATTCGCCAAAGGCTAAGCAAAGCGCTCAATAAACCGCCTCAGCAATGGTCTCTTTCTTCTGATCTTGTATTTAAATAAAAAACCTATTATACAGCAAAAATGCAGTGCCGTGGGATTCGCATTGGAAACAAAGTCTACAGTGCTACTCTGCTGGTAGCAAACAAATGTTATTTTAAGAAAGCAGGTTGGAGATAATTTATGTGTAGTTAATTAAATCTCTTGTTGTTTGTGTCCTTTTGAGGTGCTATGATGGGCTTAGATGAAGAATTTTGTATGTTAAGCAAAACTGTCAAACCCTCGAAGCCCTGTGGCACATTTGAAATCAAGCACACACTTTCTTAACTAAAATGAACAGATAAATGAGTAAAATGTGTTCTGCTGAGCCCTAGTTTTGATAAACTTTGAAACTGACTTTTACTTGACTTCAAAAATGTACAGTATCCGTAAACTAAAAAAAAAAGAGAATTTTAGAATAGTAGTGAGAGGACTGTGAATATCTTCATTTTCATTATCAACACCACCATTTTGTATAATTTTGTGTCTTTGCAGACCTCGCAAGTAGAAAGGAGATCCATGCCAGCAATGGGCTACATCACACACACAGTCAGTGCACCAAGTCTGCATGGAAAAACGGTAAGACTTTTTTTCAGATTAACTATCTAGGAGCCGTAGGGAAACAGAAGATCTGCTTGGTAGATTACATTTCAGCCACGAGGAGCGTTTAGCTTTCTAGTTTTGAGAAAGTGATCTAAGATATGTCGTTAAAGCCTGGCAGTTCCAGTTCGCCACTCCTATTGGCCAAATTTCACAACATCTTACCGCCGCCCTGGTGGTCACCTCCTGAAGTGCTTTCTCTCCCGTCTCCCCGCTGTCCTGCAGCCGGAGGAGTTGACCCTGCTGCTCATCCAGCTCAGGAGACAACGGGCCAAGATGGCCAGCGTGCACAGCGACACATTCACACACCTGCAGAACCAGCACAACGGCCTCTCAGGCCCCAGTTTGCAGGTTAGAGGGTCACATTTCCCCCTCAACCCACCCTGAGCATATCATACCCCCCTTTCCCTAACCCCCATTCTGTGCTCATCTTTACAGTCGTGCGCTGTTGGTTTAGTTGTGATTGCGTTGGTTTGGTGTTAGCTCTCCGTTAGCATGGAGTCTGCGGTAGAACGTTACAGCTTGGGCTGCGCAATTTGACGTAACAGCCTGTTTTGTGTTTTTGAAGAACCTTTCCTCTGCATTTTGCTTTTTTTGGACTTTTTTGTAGTTTCTTCCTCTCTTGTATTTTGGATCCTCAGATTGCTTCTCGGATGTTAACAGCATGTTGCTTGTTGACTTGCCTGCATTCACATGATTGAATGTTGCCACAAACAAGAAACATATAGAAAACATCTCTGGTTTACTTGTGTATATGAAATTGTAGATATTAAATGTGTCAAAAAGGTACTCAGACATTAGTATAATCATTTGGTAGAACAGACATAAGCCGTGTCCCATTCCACTCTCGATCTCTGTCGGTTACAGGGTTGCACATTAAAACTTAACTAGTATTCTACAACATTTACAGCATTATTGTAAAATGCTTCATTGTATACCGATGTATGCACTCTGTGTAAAAGGGGTTCATTTCATATTTTCTTAAATCACATTATTGCAAAAAATCAAGTATAGACCTTTAGAGTGAAGACGCAAATCATATATTTTTCAATTAACTTGTGACACCTTCAACAGTGCATCAGTCTGAGTTCAAATTGGAGATAATAAAATTGTAAGTAACTATTCTGCTTGTTGTCAATAAGAACTAAAAATAAAAAAGGTCAATCACCCATAACATGCACTTGTACAATGTTTTATGATGTACCAGTGTTTAGATTTACAGTGTCCATGAAAATCAGTCTCACTCTTGAATGCTGTACTCTCAGCCATGAGTCATGTGACCTCTTTCTTCATTTCCCACTTAAAGGCAGATGACACTTACATCCAGCTGAAGAAGGACCTGGAGTATCTAGACCTGAAGGTGGGCTTAAGTGGATCTGCCTTCACCTTCTTCCTCTGCCCATCTTCTCCCTCTCTCCTCAAGGCATAAATTCTTCCTGATTTATTCCCCCCTCCTTATTCTCTGTAACAGCTGCTCTGCTCTCTAACCCTGAAGGATGTGTAGAGTGAATTTTGAAACCGATGATTAAATTTACATCAGTCAATATTCACAGAGAGCAATGTGTAATTTTAAGCTTTTACTGCTAAAAATCAGATTTTATGCTGCAATTTAGCAATAAAAGTCTTGGAGGATGCATGGATGTGGTGACTAATGATGTCTGCGAATGTTAAGAGTCCAGGAGGAGAGTTTGACAATTGGTCAGATGGACGCTAGAATCTGATTCTGAATTGTCTTTCCTACTGTATGTGCAGTGGCATCAGTTGCATTTAGGGCTGCACGATATTGAAGAAAAATGTGATATACGGTAACTTGTTAAAGGGTAAGTTCACCCAAAAATTAAAATTGTCATTAATTACTCACCCTCATATCGTTCCAAACCCGTTAGACCTTCGTTCATCTTTGGAACACAAATGAAGATATTTTTGATGAAATCGAGAGCTTTCTGACCCCCCCTCATAGATTGTAATGTAATTGCCACTTTCAAGGCCCAGAAAGGTAGTAAAGACATTGTTGAAATAGTCCATGTGACTACAGTGGCTCAACCTTATTTTTATGAAGCAACAAGAATACTTTTTGTGCACAAAAAAAAAAAAAAAAAATACCGACTTTATTCAACAATTTCTCTTCCGTGTCAGTCTCTGATGTTGTAAACAGTGCAGTGCAGTATTGGCTGACTCCTGTGTCAGCACCACACACATGCGTCATGGTGCTCACGTGAATAGCTTCCGGCAGACCACCTTCCGTATTCAACTTATAAAGAAAGTGTAACGCCTCTTGCAGTTCAAAACGCTTACGCTACTTTCGACGTCATTTTCGCGCCAGTTAGGCTTTTTTCGTAAGTTGAATACGGAAGGCGGTCCGCCAGAAGCTGGATATTTTACTTTATAACGTGTTAAATATGGATATTTTTCTTAAAAAAACCCCATCGATTCGCTTCAGAAGGCCTTTATTAACCCCCCAGAGCCGTGTGGATTACTTTTATAATGGATGGATGCACTTTTTTGGGCTTCAAATTTTGGGCTGCTATTCACTGCCATTATAATGCTTGGAAGAGCCAGGATATTTTTTAATATAAATCCGATTGTATTCGTGTAAAAGAAGAATGTCATATCCACCTAGGATGGCTTGAGGGTGAGTAAATCATGGGGTCATTTTTTATTTTTGGGGGAACTATCGCTTTAAATTAAGCCATTGCAATATGCATATCACAATTTGAACATTTGCTGTATTTTGATAAATTCAATATATTGTGCAGCCCTAGTAGCCTTCATAGCTCTTATATAGAGTTTCTCTGCTTTTGTCACAAACTTTATGGTCACCGGCTTTTCCGATCCTCTTTGATATGGAGTGCATTACTTGCTTTAATTAATAATTCATATTTCAAATGTATATTTCCAATGTATGCCTAAATATATACCCACAGTTCACAGAAACTCTTTTTATCTTCATTTCAAACAGATGAAAAGTATTGAACCTCTCATCTATTCGGTACACAGTGCGTTCTGTTTGTATGTAAGGATGGTGTGTGCACAAAATGTGAGCACTTCATGCCTTCACCTGCTGCAGTGATGTAATCCCCCCTGGACCGTTATCGTTGTGTGCCTTGCACATGATCTGTAGAGTCATACTCATATGCATGTGCTATTTTGACAGCAAAATTTTTTTTTTTCAAGAACGTCCAAGGTTGTTCTTTTTGTAAAATATCAATACTGCTATGATGAGGGATTTTCATAGAGATTGCATTGTAATTGTGACCAATATGTGAAGGCTGCACTGCAAAAAATGCTTTTCTTACTTAGTATTTTTGTCTTGTTTCTAGTCCAAATATCTAACAATTCTTAAAACAAGAAGCATTTACTAGACAAGTAAAAATTATTGTCTTGTTTTGGGGGAAAATAACTCAAAATGAAGTGAGTTTTTGCTTAAAATGAGCAAAATAATCTGCCAATGGGTTAAGCAAAATAATCTTAATTCAAACAGAAAACAAGATTATTTTGCTTACCCCATTGGCAGATTATTTTGCTTATTTTAAGCAAAAACTCACTTAATTTTGAGTTATTTTTCCCAAAACAAGACAATAACTTTTGCTTGTCTAGTAAATGTTTCTTAATGTAAGAATTTTTAGATATTTGGACTGGAAACAACACAAAAATCCTAAGTAAGAAAAGCATTTTTTTGCAGTGTGTGCTAATTATTTCAGTGCAAACATTAAGCATTAAGGATTTATTCTAGAATCTAGAGTTTGAGGTTTTCTGTTAATGAGTGAACATTTGCAGACAGCTGCTCTTACTTATTCAGTATCCTTTAGCAAAATGATTCACTCCCACATGGGTTCATGTCAAGTTCACTGCCGATGAAAGTATTGATACTTTGCCAAAGAAAGAGCAGCGCTTTGGGTGGATCATTGCGGCTATCCCCAAATACCCCAGTTGCTATTTGTTCGTAAACACATCTCCGAGCTTCCAAAAACAGTGTTGGTTTGTTTTGTTATGCTTTTTTGTTTTGTTCATCTTCTTTTAGTTTGCCAAAGCACAGCTAGTTTACATGATTTCAGCAACCTTTTGTCAATAGAATGTGTAGTCTTGTTGGTTGCTTGATCAATGAAACCTTACAGCCTCATAGTCTTGATGTTGATACAAATGTTGTTACAAGTGTATGAGCTTTTTGCATTTTGTTAACAGGTAACTGGACGCGACTCTCTTAAAGATCGACCACCTCGGCCTGTTAAAATAGCTGAAAGTGACATAGATGTAAGTTCTCTTCTCTCTTTATTAATGCCCACTTTCTGATCCCAGTCTGCCCTTTCATTCTCCCTGTTTGTTTTTCACAAAAGCTGTTACTCGAGCCTGAATTTGTGTGAGTAAACACAGGCATTGGAGCAAGGCGGCAGTACGTGCTGTGGGGAGAAGCAAGCTCTCTCTGTGTCAAGAAGAAATTGAAATTATTGACAAGGGCTTTTTATATTCGATGCTCAATTTAAAGGGAAAAATACATGCAATGGGAGTTTTATACTTTGGGCTGGTAAATTTTTCAGTTAGATTTTTTTTTTTTGTATTCCAGTGCTCCCACTGTTTTTCAGTTGATTGGAGGTAAATAATCTGGAAGTCCTGGCTTTTCATCATTAGGGCCCGAGCACCGATGGTGTGAATTGATCAGCCTATTATTATTCTTCTCCCAAATGAATTGCATTTTTGATGGCCTAAACATGCTCAAACTCATGAAACTTTGCACACGCGTCAAAAGTGGTGAAAATTTACGTCTGATATGGGTTTCAGAATTAGGCGTGGCAAAATGGCTCGATAGCGCCACCTACAACATTTCAACGAAGTGCCCCTCCCGCTACGTTTCACGTACAGGTATGAAATTCGGGAGACAGATGTAACAGCCCAATACCTACAAAAAAGTCTCCTGGTACGAAATCTGAAAACCAACAGGAAGTGAGATATTTTGAATTTTCTTTGCAAAATTGTTGCAAATTTTGTCATTTCCAGACGTACTTTAACGAACTCCTCCTAGAGATTTAATCAGATCAACATCATATTTGCACAGTCTAATCTAAAGGCCTTTGTGATGTTAAATTGTGAAGATCTTGAGTTTTCGCTGAAGGGCGTGTTTGTGGCGGCCTGACAAAATCTGATATTTCGCCATGACACAGGAAGCTGTTGTAAGTCAGGCATACAATGTCCGATCTGCCCCAAACTTCATATGTTTGATAATTGTCCTGGCCTAAAGACATCTACATATGAGTTTCAGAATTAGGCGTGGCAAAATTGCTCGATAGCGCCACCTACAGCATTTCAACGAAGTGCCCCTCCCGCTACGTTTCACGTACAGGTATGAAATTCGGTAGACGCATGTAACATCCAATACCTACAAAAAAGTCTCCTAGTATGAAATCTGAAAACCAACAGGAAGTGAGATATTTTGAATTTTCTTTGCAAAATTGTTGCAAATTTTGCCATTTCCAGACGCTGTACTTTAACGAACTCCTCCTAGAGATTTAATCAGATCAACATCATATTTGCACAGTCTAATCTAAAGGCCTTTGTGATGTTAAATTGTGAAGATCTTGAGTTTTCCCTGAAGGGCGTGTCCGTGGCGGCCTGACAAATTTCAATGTTTCACCATAAAACAGGAAGTTGTTGTAACTCGGACATACAATTTCCGATCTGCCCCAAACTTCACATGTATTATTAGAGTCCTGGCCTGAAGACATCTACACGCCAATATTCAGTTACAGTCATAGCGCCACCTGTGGGCAACAGGAAAGACCATGTTTTACACTGTGATGAGTATCCTCATTGAGATTTAACCAGAACAACATCATGTTTGGTCAGTCTAATCTTAAGGCCTTGGTGATGTTAAATTGTGAAGATCTTGAGTTTTCGCTGAAGGGCGTGTCCGTGGCGGCCTGACAAAGTCTGATGTTTAGTCATGACACAGGAAGCTGTTGTAAGTCAGGCATACAATGTCCGATGTGCCCCAAACTTCACATGTTTGATAAGAGTCCTGGCCTGAAGACATCTACATGCCAATATTAGTTAGTCATAGCGCCACCTGCTGGCAACAGGAAATGGCATGCTTTACACTGTAATTTCCTCCCAGAAACACATGCCATCATATGCCATCAAGTCCCAAACATGCTAGAAACACATTAAATCAAGCAAAACTTGGCTAAGTGCTAATGTATGCGATTTACGCCACAAAACAGGAAGTTGTTATAACTCAGGCATACAGTGTCCGATCTGCCCCAAACTTCACACGTTTGATAATAGTCCAGGCCTGAAGACATCTACATGCCAATATTCAGTTATAGTCAAAGCGCCACCTGCTGGCAGCAGGAAGTATGGCACATTGAAGTGACTTTGCCATATTTCTCCTATATTTACCCATTTAAATGCATGTCGCCCCCTATTCGCTGTTTTCCTGAGGCCACCGGGTGGCGGTGCTCCCGGGTGCGAGGGCCCTTTCATCGCTGCTTGCAGCTTTAATTAACATTGTTTCAGTTCAACAATTTATACAAATTTTGTTTGCGGATTTATCTATGTGATGAATATTTAATGTTGTTAAAACAACAATATATGGCTGTAAAATAATAACAGCTTAATAATTAATCGGAGGGAATGATAAACAGTGGAGAATAAACAGGCAGTGTGAAGAAGACTGTAAACAAGACAATTCTGCAGCTTCCGTCTCTCTCGCACACGTACCCTGTAACCCATTTTTCACTGAAAAAATGCTGTTTGTTTCTGCAAATAATGACACCAAAATTGTCTTGGGTGCATGGAGTTTATGCTAATGAATATCTTCAGTAGTGGGAAATGTTGAATATGGAATAGTGGAAGAATGTATTCCGTCGGCCCTCTGTTTGATATGTTTGTATACTTTAATGGATTCAGTTCAGTCATGCCTTCTGTTTGGTGACCATGTTTTATTGCTGCTTGTGATCATCTCCCCAGGTAAAGCTTAGTAGGTTATGCGAGCAAGACAAGATCCTACAGGAGCTGGAGGCCAGGATACGCACACTCAAAGAAGATAAGGTGCTTTTGTCCTCATCTAAATTCCATATTGTAAACCATATTGAATAGTGCATCAACTGAATGCTGAAAAGTTTTCAGTGGGGCTGCACGATTATGATGGAAATCATAATTGTTATTTTATGTCAACTTTACACTACTGTTCAAAAGTTTGGGGACAGATTTTGTTTTAAGAAATTAATACTTTTATTCAGCAAGGATGCATTAAATTGATCTTAAGTGACAGTAAAGACATTTATAATATTACAAAATAATGTTACAAAAGTTAGATATTTCTATGCTTTTCTTTTGAACTTATATTCATCAAAGAATCCTGGAAAAAAGTGTTGTGTTTCCATGAATATATTAAGCAATATTGAGCGTAAGTGACTTCTCTGAAAAACATTTTAAAAAAATCTAACAGACCCCCAAAGCAATTGTTGATCTTGAAGATCTATTTCTACTTGATCTAACCCTTTAAAATGACTTTTGCTGTTGTAACCTAATATAGTCAGATTAATTCAGCCATGTTAAATAACCAGTTTTAGATTTAATTTTCAATTGTACTACATTAACAAATATCAAAAACAGCATTTCATTAGGTCAAAATTTGCTTCATCAAAGAGGAAGACTACAATTGTGCAGCCGTAGTGTCCAACCTGATGTCTCCGGTCCCTAGTGCTAGTTCTTTTTCTTTCTAACTTCTTTATCTGCATCCTCTTCTGCTTCTCACCTTATCTAGGACAAGCTCGAGTCAGTTCTGGATGTTTCCCATCAGCAGATGGAACAGTACCAGGACCAGCCCGCCCATGCAGAGAAGATCGCCTATCAACAGAAGCTGTTGCGGGAGGATGTGGTCCACATCAGGGCGGACATCTCACAGGTGTCCACGGTGAGGACACATACCCGTGTCCATAAACTGACAGAAGACTCAAGAATATCAATGCAATACTAATATCATATTAAGCTATTAAGCTATTATGCTGAGACTGAATTCAGTGCAATACTAATATCAGCTCATTGCATTAATATTGAGGCTTGCTTTTGTTCTGTGTTAAACAGGAGATGGAGAACGCTTGGGCAGAGTACAACCACTTGGAGAGAGATGTGGACAGACTGCATTCAGCCCTTCAAGACCAGATGACCCACAGTGCTCTCTCTCAGGTCAGACTCAGAGGAAAATGACACCAAGCTGCTTTAACTCTTTTCAAAATGTAAATACAGGACAGAGGTCTTTCTTTACTCAAACTCAAAATTGTATTCCAGCTTTTATCCGCTTAATGCATGCTTCCAAACTAAAGTATTAATATTGTTTGAGCAGCAGAGTGTATCAAAAGATGTTAAACCGTGTCAGCCTCCTTTTCTATTCAGCATGCACCTCTCAGTCCGGTAATTGATAGAGAAAGAACAAAGTGATGAAAGCGATATGGAGCTCTCGGAGCCGGAGTGAAGATCTAATGTCAGTTTTTGATCAGCGTGATAGAGCCGTAAGAACAAGGCATACAGTGTCTAAGATTATTGATTTCTCAAGTGTTTGTGTGAGACCACACACAGACACAGTCAATAAATTATGGCTTGTTCTGAAAATACAAATAAGAGAAAATCCTATCCTTTCTTCAGTGCTCCTTTGAGCTCTAAATTTGCCTCTTAGAAAATCAAAGACAAGCCTCAGGGTCGTCATATTTTTTTAACAGTGATCACAGTGATAAGAAAGTTATACTATTCTATTCTATTCTATTCTATTCTAATCTTTAGCTGTTGGTTAATTTGTATTTTTCTATGTTTCTGTTGAATATATTATATTATATTATATTATATTATATTATATTATATTATATTATATTATATTGTATTGTATTATATTATATTATAAATTATATTATATTATAAATTGTATTATATTATATTATATTATATTATATTAATTATATTATATTTATTTGATCTGAATACTGAAAGACGTTCATTTTCAATATTCTATACACTTGAATAGCGTAACCTTACATTTATATATTCTGATTGTCATATTTTATATATATATATATATTATATATGTGTGTAATTATAAAATATGTATTATATATAGATTATAGATTATTTATTTATATATATATATATATATATATATATATATATATATATATATATATATATATATATATATATATATATATATATATATATATATACTGTATATATGCATTTGTCTATTTAGATTAACTTAAGTTGTGTGTGTATTTGTGTATCAAATAATATATTCTGTTTTATATAATTATTTAAGTAAATGTAATGCATATAATTATGTACTGAAGTATGCACACTTGTATTCTATTCCATCCTGTTTCAGGCTCTTATATTTACTCTTTTATTCAGTTTATTCTGTTTAATCATTGGACTGTTTTATTACATCCAGAATGATTAAATTCTGTGCTACTGTGCAGCAGGAGAAATCTCAGCTGAGGAAGGAGCTGTGGCGGATAGAGGATGTGCTTGCAGGCCTGAGCTCCAGCAAAGCCAACTACAGAGTGACCATTGACTCTGTGCAGAATCCAGGTGAGAGCGGGTCCCTGCCTGCCATCACCCCCATGCACTGGAACACAGATCGAGGTACTGAGGTCAAACATCACCACATGCAACTCTGCTTTACTGCATACAGATGCTACTGATAATCATACATGTGTTTTTTTGCCTTGTGATGTCGACGTTTGGGATATTTCCATAACCCAGAGAGGAAACTCGTGCCTTCAGCATCATTGTCTGCAGTGCCTTCACTCTCTGCAAGCCTATCCGTGGGTGAACTGAAAGCTGCTCAATCCAGTCCCCATCTCAGCCCAGTGCAGTCTACCCAGCACCCCCTGCAGCTCTCGCATCCAGCCCACAAGCAAAAATGGGTGAGTGAGCGAGTGCGTGAAACAAAGTAATCAAGATACTACTTTAGTCTATTTATCTTTATTTATGGATGTTTTATGTTTACATATACAGCCTGAGGAAGATGCTCCACCCAGACCCCCCCTCCCTCACCTCTACAGCCCAGATGAACACCCCCCAGCTGTGCCCCCTCTCCCCAAAGAGACCTCGGTCATCCGCCACACATCAGTCCGGGGCCTGAAACGACAGTCTGATGAGCGGAAACGTGATCGTGAGATCGGGCAGTACACTAATGGAGATCATAAGGTTTGTTACACTCAACGGTACCCGGATAAGGTCAGCTGTCATCTGTGCTAGTGGTTAAATGTTATTATTGTTCTGAGCTCTATTCTTCTGGGACTTAAGGTTGAGATACGGGCATTCCTCAGTGAGCCTGAACTGCTGGCAGTTGGTGGACAAATGGGGGGCTTGAGCCGTGAAAGTGGCTACCAAACTCTACCAAACAGAGGTATACACAGACCTGTACATGACAGCCACAGTCAGACTCAGGTTCGCACAAGGGTACCACACTCACTGAAAAGGGAATGTGAGGTTTGGTTCATGTATTGTAAAACACAGTACAGTTAATTGCTGATGTGAAAACATAAGTAATATTTTAAATTATTAATTAATTATTATGTATATTTGCTTTGTAGCCTGTGGAGGTGCTTCCCAACTTCCATAATTCCCAATTGGAGAATTTCGACAAATTCTGCAAGTGTGGAAATATTAGTTAATGCATTTAGGCTACATAAGATGCTGTGAATGTGAATTTAGTCTTAACATTAAAAAAAAATTGTAATTTCCACCACCATTATTTTCTTCAAAGAATGCTGTTTAACACAATACATAATTTGAGATGTGATGAAAAAAATGGTGAAAAATTGTTACAGAATTTTCCTTTGATACAGCGATACTACTGTTCAAAATTTTGGGGTTAGTAAGATATATTTTTATATTTAAGATATTAGTACTTTTATTCTGTAAGGATGCATTAAATCGATCAAAGTGACAGTCAAGACTTTTACATTGACAAAATATAAAATCTATTTCAATCAAATGCTCTTTTGAACTTTCTATTTATCAAAGAATCCAAAAGATTTTCCAAAAGAATCCAAATGTATAATGGTTTCCACAAAAATATTAAACTGCACAATTGTTTTCAACATTGATTATAATTAGAAATGTTAGAGCACCAAATCAGTATATTAGAATAATTTCTTAAGGATCATGCAACACTTTGCCATCACATGAATAACATTACATTTTTAAAATAGAAAATAGTTATTTTAATTTGTTCTAATATGTCACAATGTTACTGTTTTTATTTTATTTTTGAACATAAGAGACTTCTTTTAAAAATATAAAAAATTCTTACCAACCCCAAACTTTTGAATGTAGTGTACATACTTTTGGACATTGTTAGCAGACAAATTAATAATAAGCCGAAAGTATACTTTTTTACGCGTACGCGAGCGTATGCGCAGAGTCGAATGCGCAGCCTTGCAAAGTATACTTCTTTTGACTCGTAATCGTACATAGGCGTTCGACGCATGCGCTGTTTTGAGCAATCTCTCGCCTATGGTTACAACCCATGTAAATGCTGCAAAAAAATTAAATGCGCATGTGTTACAAAAATCCAGCGGTGCGCGTTCAGTACGTGCGTACTCTTCTGATGACGAAATTCACATCACGCGCACTGTACGCTGACCCTCGCGTACGTGTAAAATGTGAAGTATACTTTGGCCTTAAGACTCAGGTTACTTAGTGGGCAGTGATAATGGATGACAGTTAAGTATGATGTTTGAAAGTATGATCTCTCAGCTCAGAATTTGAGATGGTCTGAAAGATCTGTCTAATCCAGTCCAACTTCTGTTAGGTTTGACTGGCTCATCTTCAAGACTGAACCAATCATCAAACATTTCATCATTTGTCACCCTCAGAAGAGGAATCACCACCACCACAAGCTTGAAGGTAGGAAGCCAAACAAGTCCTGAAAGGGTCTATTGAGAGGCAGAGGCACATACAGGGTCTCTCATAGTTTGCTTTGGCAGAGCTGACAAGCAGCAGGTTGATTAGATGCAGCAGCGGTACAAACCTCTGAGCACATGAAATAAAAGCAGCCAGTGTGGGCTTGAGCCAGACTGTACTTTGCGAATGAGTTACTGCGGTAGTGTTGCCATGCAGACTGAACACAGTGTGTCTCCTACATACTGTGGACTCTTCTACTTCATTTTTTTTTCTCTTTCTGACTGTTTACACGCATTATTAACAACACATTATACAAAATCAATTAAATTAAATTGTTATAAAAAAAAACTATAGTATAATATGATTAAATGTACACTATTGTTCAAAAGTTTGGTTTGGAAAGGAAAAGGTTTGAAGGAAAGTTTTTGAAAGGAGTCTCTTATGTTCACTAAGGCTGCATTTATTTGATGTGAGGACATTGATAACAAACTCTTAAAAAGACAGGCATTTTGGATGTTTAATTTACAAACTGTCTCCTTTTGGTTTGAATGAAGACAATGATCTTTCATGCTTCTTATATACTTACATTTTTTTTTTTTTTTTTTTGGCAGAGTTTATGAACAGCATATTTGCCTGATGTGTAATTGTACCCTTTTTGATGTTCAAGATGGAGTTTAATTATAGTCTGTGTATTGATCATCTGTCTGTCTAATCAGGAGTCTATATGGAGAACTTTTTTTTTTTTTTCCAGCATTGTTTTTTATTATTGTCTTTTATTTAATGTTCTAGATGGACCTAAACTGGAGTCTGTGAACCGATTATTTGATTGTTCAATTATGATCATGATCACCTGAAGACCTGCAGCGTACTTTCTATATAATTATTGAGAACAAGTAAAATTGTCACACTGACGAAGGCAAAGAGCCGAAACGTTTGTACTTTTTTATCTCCTGTTAATAAAATATTTTTAGAGTGGAGACCTTTTTCATATTTTGGTACTGACATATAGGTCTAAGCACCTAATTAGCTGGGAGAGCGCGGTGAGTGCTTTGATTGCATTTATTTGATCAAAAATACAGTAAAAACATTAATATTCTGAAACGTTATTACAATTTATTCCTATGGTGGTAAAGCTGAATTTTCAGCATCATTACTCCAGTCTTCAGTGTCACATGATCCTTCAGAAATCATTCTAATATGCTGATTTGCTGCTCAAGAAACATTTCCTATTATCAATGTTGAAAACAGTTGTGCTGCTTAATATTTTTGAAGAAACAGTGACACATGTTTTTCTCCACACTGTTGCTATGGTGCGGTTTCTTTCAGCATTATTAACACATCTACTGGTGTCTCCTAGGAGAGACCAAAGAGTGCCTTGGAGCGGCTATACTCTGGGGAGATCGTGCAGCAGCGCGGCCGTATGAGCGCCGAAGAGCAGCTGGAGAGGATGAAGCGTCACCAAAAGGCTCTCGTACGGGAGCGCAAGAGAACGCTCAGCCAGGGCGAGCGGCAGGCCTCCACATCTCGCGCTTCCGCATCCAGACCCGTGTCTGCAGACCTGGGATCAGTACGTTAGAGCACAATGACATATTTTCCTCCAGAGAGGATTATCGCCATGACATAAATGCACATTCATCTGTTTACACTGTTTTGATGGAGAACTGTAAGATTTGTTGTTAATGCGGTCAGCATTTTAAGCATTTTGCATAGTGTTTGCCGCAGGTAAGTCGGTATGTGGGAGGTGTTGCGGAAGGAGACGGGAGAGATTTTATCATATGTTGTCGGGTCACATGGATGGGCTACAGAATAAGAAGTTATACTATTTAACAATGAAAGACATGGATTGTGTTTAGAGGTTTAATAATGGAACCTGATGTGCTATTGACTCTCATTACAGGTTCAAAATGTTCTAATGACTCGTATAAGTGTTTAACTTGGGACATGGATCTTAAGGGAGCAGCTCATCTGGGATAGTGAATCAAAGTAGTGTGCTTTTACTTGGGAGTGTTTGAATAGGCCAAATCCAACACTAACATCAAAATGCTCTTTTAACCTCTCTATAACAATAACCCAATGCTCAAAGTTATGGGAAACAAGGTCTGCTGTATTAGTGGACTCATATACTAAACAAAATTTCAAGCACAAGCTCTCAAACCTTTTAGCTGTTCATCACTCAACCATAATAATTATAGCATAACTAAAGTGTGAAACCAGACTATATTGTGCTTACCTCACTCATTTATTTTTTGTTTAATACTAATTTCACCTAAATTTCACTTTTCACATCCGGCTTTCTAATAAGAATTCTTCCAAAACCTGCAAAATAATTTTCTTCATGCAATTTGGGTCTGACTTGAGGCAAGTAATGGCCTTCTTTGTACAGAATAAATGATTTGATCATATTTTATGTTTGTTGATTTAAAAACAATTTAATTTTCATTTTACAAAACATGACCTGGTTTAACTTACCCTGGCTTTTTTTTTTTTTTTTTTATAAATACTTTTATAATTTTTTTGCTCCTTGTTTTACCAAAATGTATTTGAATGTGTACACCATGAATTGCCTGGGTGATGTATGAATAAGTTGTGTTTATAATTGTACTACTTACTGAACATGTTTTTTTAATTACTTGTACGGTCATAATAATATAACAGTGAATTGTAGCATAATTTGCAAAGAGAAAATCAATTGCACAGCTCTGCTTTCCTCTCTTTTTTTTGTAGATTTTTGCACATAAGAAAATAAACACTTTGCTAGTAAGAAAAGCAAAAGAAAGTAATTGTTCTTTTTCTGTCAACTGTGAATGTGAAACCGCAGTTTATTTCACGACACACTGATTTATTTTCTTTCCAGTAAGCACAATAAAGCCTGGGAATGAAGCATGTAAATTAAGTCGCAGATGGAGCTTTTTATTGCGTCTTTCTTGGTCTGCAGGAGTGTTGTACGCTATGGTTTGAGAGCTTGAACATGAGATGCTTCAGACGCAATCACTCCAATCACTTTTACATGGTACAGAGGTACAGGAGCGCACCGGGACAATATATAATTATGCTCATGGTTGCAGTTTAACCAAGTTTTGTGTGTGTTGTTTTTGTGCAGGGCTCTCCTATTTAAACTTTTCATTTCATGTAAAGTATGAATGTTGGATGTAAACTGATATGTGGAGCACAGAGGTCATTTGGCTTTAATAGTATCTACGGTTCAGAAGTTTGGGGAAAAAAAAAAACCTTTTCCTTAGTTAAGATCTGTCACAGTATGATCTCTTGAGCGTTACATAGTGTAACTGTAAATGTTTTTGTATACTTTTCTTGTCCTGTAAATCAGGAGAAAAAACAAAATTCATGTCCTGACTTGGGTGTGTGTGAGGTCTAGATTGGCTGTCTCAGGGCTCTGTGTGTTTGTGTGCCTTCAGTGGAGGAGAGAGCAGGACTTTGATTTGCAGCTACTGGAGCGGGCCGTGCAGGGTGAGGAGAGACCAGTCGAACACAAAGAGAGGCAGCGCTCTCGCTCGGACGAATGGCTTACCCTGAGCAGCACACCCATGAGAGAGTTGGATCTGGAGCCTCTGGACTACCAGCTGGACCTCAGCAAAGAGGTAACCATACATACTACAGTGGGGAGAACAAGTATTTGATACACTGCCGATTTTGCAGGTTTTCCTACTTACAAAGCATGTAGAGGTCTGTAATTTTTATCATAGGTACACTTCAACTGTGAGAGACGGAATCTAAAACAAAAATCCAGAAAATCACATTGTATGATTTTTAAATAATTCATTTGCATTTTATTGCATGACATAAGTATTTGATCACCTACCAACCAGTAAGAATTCCAGCTCTCACAGACCTGTTAGTTTTTCTTTAAGAAGCCCTCCTGTTCTCCACTCATTACCTGTTTTAACTGCACCTGTTTGAACTCGTTACCTGTATAAAAGACACCTGTCCACACACTCAATCAAACAGACTCCAACCTCTCCACAATGGCCAAGACCAGAGAGCTATGTAAGGACATCAGGGATAAAATTGTAGACCTGCACAAGGCTGGGATGGGCTACAGGACAATAGGCAAGCAGCTTGGTGAGAAGGCAACAACTGTTGGCGCAATTATTAGAAAATGGAAGAAGTTGAAGATGACGGTCAATCTCCCTCAGTCTGGGGCACCATGCAAGATCTCACCTCGTGGGGCATCAATGATCATGAGGAAGGTGAGGGATCAGTCCAGAACTACACGGCAGGACCTGGTCAATGACCTGAAGAGAGCTGGGACCACAGTCTCAAAGAAAACCATTAGTAACACACTACGCCGCCATGGATTAAAATCCTGCAGCGCACGCAAGGTCCCCCTGCTCAAGCCAGCGCATGTCCAGGCCCGTCTGAAGTTTGCCAATGACCATCTGGATGATCCAGAGGAGGAATGGGAGAAGGTCATGTGGTCTGATGAGACAAAAATAGAGCTTTTTGGTCTAAACTCCACTCGCCGTGTTTGGAGGAAGAAGAAGGATGAGTACAACCCCAAGAACACCATCCCAACCGTGAAGCATGGAGGTGGAAACATCATTCTTTGGGGATGCTTTTCTGCAATGGGGACAGGACAACTGCACCGTATTGAGGGGAGGATGGATGGGGCCATGTATCGCGAGATCTTGGCCAACAACCTCCTTCCCTCAGTAAGAGCATTGAAGATGGGTCGTGGCTGGGTCTTCCAGCATGACAACGACCCGAAACACACAGCCAGGGCAACTAAGGAGTGGCTCCGTAAGAAGCATCTCAAGGTCCTGGAGTGGCCTAGCCAGTCTCCAGACCTGAACCCAATAGAAAATCTTTGGAGGGAGCTGAAAGTCCGTATTGCCCAGCGACAGCCCCGAAACCTGAAGGATCTGGAGAAGGTCTGTATGGAGGAGTGGGCCAAAATCCCTGCTGCAGTGTGTGCAAACCTGGTCAAGAACTACAGGAAACGTATGATCTCTGTAATTGCAAACAAAGGTTTCTGTACCAAATATTAAGTTCTGCTTTTCTGATGTATCAAATACTTATGTCATGCAATAAAATGCAGATTAATTACTTAAAAATCATACAATGTGATTTTCTGGATTTTTGTTTTAGATTCCGTCACTCACAGTTGAAGAGTACCTATGATAAAAATTACAGACTTCTACATGCTTTGTAAGTGGGCAAACCTGCAAAATCGGCAGTGTATCAAATACTTGTTCTCCCCACTGTACTTATAGGGATAATTCCCCATAAAGGAAATTCTGACACCATTTCCTCCTTGTGTGGATCAGAAAATGCTCAGTAACCATGCACTTTTGTTGTATGCAGAAAAAGTGAATGTTAAATTCTCCTTTTCTGAAGAAAGTAAGTCATGCAGATTTGAAACCACATGAGTAAGAGTAATTCATGACAGAATTTTCCTTTTTGGGTGAACTATCCTAATTATAAAGGACAAATCTCAGTGACAGTTGTAAGCACACTTGAATGTTAAAGTTACATTATACTTCAGCAATTTTTTTTCGCATTTGATAGTTTCATATTACACATAATGTAAGTTTTTTACAAGAATGGAAAATGAATAAAGTAAAGAAATTATTAAAGTCCCCCTGTAGTCAATGATTTTATCAATTAAAACTCATCTTTGATCATCAAAATGGCATATTTAATTTCTTCATGCCTTAAAATAGCTTGAATGTAACTATACACCCTTGCTTCATTTAGTATACACTGAACCACGAATATGCAAATGAGCCCCGCCTCCACTCACTCATACAGGCTCGTCTACAAGTCGACGTCTCAGAATGGTAATGCGTTTTATGTATCGTTCTCTATAATGCCAGACACATTACAGTAATTAATATGATTAGCCTTTTGCTTGAATACATTATCACTACATTATAACAGCTAATAATGTGTTGCTAATGTTACACAAACCATGTTCTCATACGCCATCTCAGAGTCAGACAGCTGCCTTCTAAAAAATCAGTATCCTTCATCATGATATCTTAATATACATCATATACATAATTCACCCGCTATATTGCTAAATGTACCTGATTTTTCATATCAACAGAAAAATATACCGGGATACTCTGGATTCTCTTGAGACTCCCCTGCTTCGCAGCATAGTAATGATGATATGCTAAAGCCCGCCTGCACATTGACGTGATTGGTTACAAGGTAGTTTGTGATGTAAGAAACACCGGTGATTTCAAACCGCGCTTTTGAGACCGTCTTTTTTTCACTGCAGTTTTAAGGAGAAAATACTCAGCAATGATGTTGACTTGTGATTTTGCACATGGATTGTCTTCAAGCATATTAAAAACACCACATAGACATATAAACAACATTTAGAAAGCTTGATTTTCACCACAGAGGTTCTTTAAGCATAAAAGTTTGGATGATAGATTTCAGAATTAAGTGATTAATGGTGTATGTTTGGTCTCAATGCCTGTATAGCTGTCAAAGCCTCAAAAGGTGGCCATCCCTGAGCGCTATGTGGACCTGGATCCAGAGGAGCCTCTCAGCCCTCAGGAGATGGAGGCCCGACATCGTAAAGTGGAACGAATCAAGAGCATCCTGGCTAAGTCCAGGTACTGACAGATCAGTCTCATTTAACACAGCCACTCTTATAATCATCTTTATATATGCTTTATTGCCATTATATAGACTACTATTAAAAAATTTGGGGTTGGTAAGATTTTTTTTATGTTTTTGAAAGAAGTCCCTTATGTTCACCAAGGCTGCATGAATTTGATCAAAAATACAGTAAAAACAGTAATATTGTGAAATACTATTACAGTTAAAAACAGCATTTTTAAAAAAAAAATTTTTTATATTGTTTAAAATGTGATTTAGTCTTGTGATTGCAAAGCTGAATATTCAGCATCACATGATCTTTCAGAAATCAATCTAATATGCTGATTTAATGCTCAATAAATATTTTAATTAATTTCCCTTTTATTGTCATTGCTTAAAATATAACAATTAGTTAGCAAACCTTTACGGTGCATCCACACATAACAGCACAACATCAATAGGTACTGTATAACTATGACACAATAAGTATAATACATTTCAATAAAATAACTTTGGCAACTGAAGTGAGGTATTGCATGTAAAGATATTGCACATCATTATCTTGCAGTGGCCCTATAGTCAATTAGTGCAAATGGTATTTCTTATTATCAGTGTGTAAAACTCATGTGCTGCTTAATATTTTTGTGTGATTTATCACGATTCATTGATGAATAGAAAGTTCAAAAGAACAGCATTTATTTGAAATAGAAATCTTTTATAGCGTTATAAATATCTTTACTGTCTCTTTTGATCAATTCAGTCCTTGCTGATTAAAAGTATACTGACCGCAAAATGCTGAGAACATATTTCTTATACTTTTCTCTCTGTTAAATCTGGTGTACCTGTTTTTTTCTTTGTGTGTGTGTGTGTGTGTGTGTGTACGTAAGTGTCCAGAATATACCTTCTCCAGCAGCAGTAGACAAGCCAGTGCTTCCGGATATAGACTCTGCTCTACAAGAGCAGGAGAGAATCATCACCATGTCCTATGCCTTAGCATCAGAGGCCTCACTCAAGAGCAAACAAGTGGCAGGTAAACGAACCAGGAGGATTACTGTTCTACCCAGTGTATCAATCTCCTCAAATTACTTGTCATCAAATTAATTAATGTCAAATTAATTATCTTGTCAATACACTCCATATTCTATGAGAGCACATCCTGTATTTTTTACATTACATTTATAAGTCAAATCACAGACTGTACATTTACATTTACTGTATGTATGTTTTTAGCAGTAAGTAACCCAGTGGTACAAGTCATGTTAAATGGCAAGTGCAAGGACAGGGAGTTTAGATGAATGAGAGAAGCCCATAATAACCATACAATCATCATTTTACACCTGTATGACTGCCAGAGCTCCATTTGAATAGATTCATTTCAGATATGGTCTGCAGTACACCTTGACAGTTCAAATACTCTGTGAAAAGATCAAGGCAAACAGGAAGAATACACTTCAGAAACAGTTATTTGTAATGCTAAACTGACAGTGCCAATAAAACTTCCTAAACCATCACACTGACGACTACAGAATAACTGTGAACGTTCTGAGAACCGGTTCACCCCGTTTCAAAACATCAGCAATGGAGGCGTGACGAGGAAGAAGAAAGAGCAAAGCCAAGCCTATCAACCGCAACGTTAATAACTGAACATTATTCCTTATTAGCGCAGATCTGACGAGTAAAGATGCTTGCTAATTGGGAGACATGTCGGATCTTTCAGGCTGGGAGGAATCTCTTGATGAGGCCATTTTTTCAGAGCCGATCAATGACCCAGTTGAATATGCACTAGGGCTTGTTCATTCTGCATCCCGTGGCAGCACTTTGAACATCTTTCTAAAATGGCATAAAAGCACACCATCGTTTCATCTTTACTTCTTACAGAGGCCTCACTCACTCTGCCAGGTCTAACCTTCAGACTGGGAGCAGCGTGTCTCTCTTAGTCACACAGATTTGCAGTCAATTCGTCCTGACGTGATGGATCATAATGTGTAAGGCAGTATGGCGTAGTCAACAATTATCACAGTATTTCCATTGGAGAACATGTCAGATGAGGAATCTCATCTGTGAAGGCAGATCTGGGTTTTGATCACCCACTGCATCTTTGCATTTATTTTGAGTTTATGAGTGCATTAAAACGGCTTAAATAGTCAGAGCTGTGGCCTGTAAGCAAACAGTATATAAAAAAATCTTTCTTTTTGTTAGACAAACTTTATTTTAAAAGTTGAATGAACGTAGAAAAAGTTACACAAACAAATTGTTGACAGTTTTTATGCTGGTTAGTATGAGCAACTTAAAATATTAAACAGCAAGTTGAATAATTGTGTTTTTGGTCAAAGCATGTGAACTTATGATGACATAAATGTTTGTTATTCAGAAATAATAGTTGTTTTAGTTTTATGTAGTGTTTAAAAAAAAGATAATCTGTAAAATTTAAAGTAATGTTACCATCACAGTGATAAGTGTTCTCTTTAGCAAAGTTTCAAGTATATACAACTTGTTTTGGTGTCAAAGTCCCTTTAAGTCATTTCACTCGGCGGCCATCTTTGAAACACCTCTCGGGCATGCAAGTGCAGCTCCTATCTCTTTGAATGGGGAAACATCAAATTCTCCAAAACTTTTCGCCAAGCTTACGATTAAATTTCATATTTGAAATCACCAATGAAATCTGACAACAACTGTCTCATAAATTGTGTTTCTAAACACTCAAATTTTTCAGCCTGGACAAAGCTAATGTGCATGCGCAATCCTAATCGCGTGTCTCAGAACACTGCCTGTTTCTATAGCAACCGGAGCTTCTAATGCAGCTGAAGTGAGCGATGACTTTACTAATCAGCGATTGGCTCTTTCAATTAGAAGGTGGGGCTTATTCGCCATGTTTGGCGTTGCACTTACTCCCATTCATAAGGAATCTGAGTGCACCGTCTTCCTATATATAAAATCTTTGTTGGTGTATAAGTTACTGTATAACCTTTTCAGTTTGCTCAACAAACTGATACAACAAACTAAGTGTTATGTCACTATTATATAATATTAATGATCAGCTTAATGTAATGTAAAACTTGGATCCACAAGTAAAAACATTATTAATTTTGAGTTTACAGAACTTATATTGTTTGACCAACTTTAAGTTAATACAATTTTTCTGTAAGTTGAGTATACTGGTTGCCTCAAGTTTTTGAGTTTTCTCAACTTCTGTAAAAAAATGTTTACAGTGCATTATCTTGGCATATTAAATTGTAGTGCTCATGAGGGCAGCACTTTTTGGCTTGTGACATCGCCTGGTTCCACTAACCCTCTTTGCAACGTTGTTTTATGTTATGTCTGTTCTATCAATAGAAATGGAAGAAAAGGCTAAAAAATGTACCTACTCGTCTAAAAAAACGCTACCTACTGGTCCAAAGGTGGACTACCAGCTAGAGCGGCCAAAGTCAACCTGGTTAAAGCTGGTAGACCACCTTGGTTAAAGGAATATTTTGACAAAAATGTAAATGTACTTACCCTTATATTGTTCCAAACCTATATGACTTTATTTCTAATGTGGAACCAAGAGGAGGAGTTAGTGACTATGGGCACTTGGGATTTCATGTTTTAAAAAGGATGCAAAAGCACCATCAAGGTGGTCCATGCAACTTGTGTGCTATATTCCTAATCTTTTGAATTTAGTCAAGCAAAATGTAAGTCATTATTTGGTGAGAATATTCTGTTAATCACTGCAACAATTTGAACTTGAGAACCAGATCATTCAGTTTGGTGAACTGAAAATACATTACTGTTCAGAAGTTTCTGGTCATTTGGATTTTTTAAATGTTTTTTAAAGAAATCTCTTGTGTTCACCACAGCTGTATTTTTTTAATCACATATATATATATATATATACAGTAAAAAAAGGTAATATTGTGAAATATTACAATTTAAAATAACTGTTTTCTATTTTAATATAATTTAAAATGTAATTTATTCATTTGATGGCCAAGTTGAATTTTCAGCATCATTACTCCAGTCTTCAGTGTCACATGATGCTTCAAAAATCACTCTAATATGCTGATTTGGTGCTCAAGAAACATTATAAGCAATGTTGAAAACAGTTGTGCTGCCTAATATTTGTGTTGGAAACCCTGATAATATTTTTCAAGATTCTTTGAATAAAGTTCCGACAAACAGCATTTATTTGAAATAGAAACGGAAATTTTTGTAACAATGTAAAAGTCTGTCACGTTTGATTATTTTAATGCATCCTTGCTGAATTAAAGTATTAATTATTTTTTTTAAAAAGTAGGCTAAATCTCATGAATGTGCAAATGAGAGCTAGTGCAGAAAATTTTCAGTAAATAGCTAACCTGTTCTTCACATAAAGTGATTGTATTGTTTCACAAGACTTTGTATTAGGCCTATAAATCATACAGATCATTTTTAGTGGTGCTTTTGCTTCCTTTTTAAAAGCAAGAGCAACCAGTACAGCTCATTGTTTAAAAGGTCCCCCTTTGCGTTACATGAAAGAATGGAAGTCATACAGGTTTGGAATGACATGAAGGTGAGTGAAAGGTGAAAATTTTTTTTTTTGGGTGAACAGTTATTTTAAGTTTGACCACATTGATGATCACAGACCATTCTTTTATAGACACAAATAGCTGTTTGTAGTGTGTAGCAGCAGTTAACTGTGTCACTAGCTCTCTGTTTGTTACTCCTGTACACCCCTCTGTTCCTGTTTCTGCTTTAGCCTCACCGCCGGTTAACAGTCCCACCTCACTCCCTCAACCTCCACCACCTCCTCCTCTTCCTCCCCCCGCTCCTGTTGCCGTCTCTACGGCTCAGTCTGCTCCCCCTCCCCTGAGCAATGGATTTCACTACACCTTTGTCTAATCAGAGAAAAAACAAAGTAAGAACTAACCGTTTAGCACGCTAATGTGCTTTTGCTAATTGTTCTGTGTGTGTTTGACACCTCTGCATGCTGCATGATTGTGCTTCATCAGGGCTTGTGCTGTACTAGTAACTTCGAGTAGTGTAGATTTCCCCCCTCTAACAACTGCCTCCACATCTGGAGATAAAGAGGTGTGTAAATTGTGTGCAAATTGGCTTTTGTCTGTTGATAAGCCTAAAAGGCCATAAACAAATGCTGTCTTTTGTGAAATGTTTATAATTAAGACTGGGAATCACGGAGGCAGCACATATCGTTGTGTTGCCAAACACCACTTGCTTTGCCATCTGCAAAGAGCGTCGCCATTTTAATGTCTGTGAATGAAATAAAGAACAGAATGGCAGTCTGGGTTTTGTTAAAAAAAAAAAAAACACAGACCTTCGTCTTTGGCCACTTTAGATGCTGTTTCAGTGCAGTTCATGAAAAAGCGTGGATGGCAACACTGTCTGTTCCACTTTCACCTGCTTTATGTGTTCTGCTTCCCAGCATGCCCTAAATCAGTGCATTGCCAAGCCTTCTCATTTGAGCTGTTTTATATATGAGGCGTTGTCTACAAATACAGTACACTTTTGGGTCCCATTACTTTTTTTTAGGTGTTAAAGGCTCAAATGTCTTGTTGTTTGCCATGAGAACTCTCAGATAAACCACTATCTAACAAAATTGAACCTAGCATCAATAGTAGATCATTTTTACCCCATACCTAAAGAAGTCTTAAAGCAGGCAATGTGATTTTTTTTTTTTTTTTTTTTTTTTTTTGGATATTCAAATTGATGTAGTCAAAACTAATTTCTATTTTTAATTCATATTAATCACCATAACTGTGATATTTAGCTCTGTCCCACAACTACTTATCAACTAACTCTCATTAATATGCAACTACAAACCCGATTCCAAAAAAGTTGGGACACTGTACAAATTGTGAATAAAAAAGGAATGCAATAATTTACAAATCTCATAAACTTATATTTTATTCACAATAGAATATAGATAACATATCAAATGTTGAAAGTGAGACATTTTGAAATGTCATGCCAAATATTGGCTCATTTTGGATTTCATGAGAGCTACACATTCCAAAAAAGTTGGGACAGGTAGCAATAAGAGGCCGGAAAAGTTAAATGTACATATAAGGAACAGCTGGAGGACCAATCTGCAACTTATTAGGTCAATTGGCAACATGATTGGGTGTAAAAAGAGCCTCTCAGAGTGGCAGTGTCTCTCAGAAGTCAAGATGGGCAGATGATCACCAATTCCCCCAATGCTGCGGTGAAAAATAGTGGAGCAATATCAGAAAGGAGTTTCTCAGAGAAAAATTGCAAAGAGTTTGAATTTATCATCATCTACAGTGCATAATATCATCCAAAAATTCAGAGAATCTAGAACAATCTTTGTGCGTAAGGGTCAAGGCCGGAAAACCATACTGGATGCCCGTGATCTTCGGGCCCTTAGACGGCACTGCATCACATACAGGAATGCTACTGTAATGGAAATCACAACATGGGCTCAGGAATACTTCCAGAAAACATTGTCGGTGAACACAATCCACCGTGCCATTCGCCGTTGCCGGCTAAAACTCTATAGGTCAAAAAAGAAGCCATATCTAAACATGATCCAGAAGCGCAGGCGTTTTCTCTGGGCCAAGGCTCATTTAAAATGGACTGTGGCAAAGTGGAAAACTGTTCTGTGGTCAGACGAATCAAAATTTGAAGTTCTTTTTGGAAAACTGGGACGCCATGTCATCCGGACTAAAGAGGACAAGGACAACCCAAGTTGTTATCAGCGCTCAGTTCAGAAGCCTGCATCTCTGATGGTATTGGGTTGCATGAGTGTGTGTGGCATGGGCAGCTTACACATCTGGAAAGGCACCATCAATGCTGAAAGGTATATCCAAGTTCTAGAACAACATATGCTCCCATCCAGACATCGTCTCTTTCAGGGAAGACCTTGCATTTTCCAACATGACAGTGCCAGACCACATACTGCATCAATTACAACATCATGGCTGCGTAGAAGGAGGATCCGGGTACTGAAATGGCCAGCCTGCAGTCCAGATCTTTCACCCATAGAAAACATTTGGAGCATCATAAAGAGGAAGATGCGACAAAGAAGACCTAAGACAGTTGAGCAACTAGAAGCCTGTATTAGACAAGAACGGGACAACATTCCTGTTCCTAAACTTGAGCAACTTGTCTCCTCAGTCCCCAGACGTTTGCAGACTGTTATAAAAAGAAGAGGGGATGTCACACAGTGGTAAACATGGCCTTGTCCCAACTTTTTTGAGATGTGTTGATGCCATGAAATTTAAAATCAATTATTTTTCCCTTAAAATGATACATTTTCTCAGTTTAAACATTTGATATGTCATCTATGTTGTATTCTGAATAAAATATTGAAATTTGAAACTTCCACATCATTGCATTCTGTTTTTATTCACAATTTGTACAGTGTCCCAACTTTTTTGGAATCGGGTTTGTACATATCATCTAACTCTCATTAGAGTATTAGTAGACTGTTAGGTTAGGTATCAGATTAGGGTTAGTAGAATAATTTGACATGTACTTGCAAAGTTACGGTAACACTTTTGTATGGGGAACATATATTCACTATTAACTATGACTTTTGCCTTAGTTAGCTCCTAATTTACTGCTTATTAATAGTTAGTAAGGTAGTTGTTGTATCGTTTAAGTTTTGGTATTGGGTAGGATTAGGGGGTGTAGAATATGGTTGTGCAGAATAAAGCATTAATATGTGCTTTATAAGGACTAATAAACAGCCAATATGCAAGCTAATAAGCAACTAGTTAAAAGTGAGAATTGTTCCCCATACTAAAGTGTTACCAAAGTTACTTAAAGGCAGTAGAATGTCAGTTGAGGGACCATCAAAATAAAGTTTTAGCAGATATTAAGCATGACACTCTACTAATACTCTAATGACTGGAAGCTGCCAAAGTTACCTTTAAAAAAAAAATCAAATAAATGAATATTAATCTCATGAGGTTAATGGCCAACTTTTCTGAAGGTTAAAAATCTCATTTAAAAAAAAAAAACGTTATTTTTTAAGTATTGATCCCTGTTTTGTACTTTATTTGTGGACAGTACCATGATTGTAATATACAAGCGATTCGAGTCACCTTATAGCTGTACATTTTATACATTTATTAGCCAGTCCATTTAATCACTGAATGCCTGAGCTGCCTGTGTTATTCTGCTGTTTCAGCAGCATTTAAATGAAATTGAGCTGCATGGTGTATGTCATGCACATGCACGTTTGAAGTGTGTTTAACACAACATTGTCTTTATGTACTATGCTGCACAGAAAGAAGGAGAGTGGAGAGTGTTTACCTGTCTGCTATTTAGTAAGGTAATCAGGGGCGGATCTAGAAAATTGTTTATAGGTTAGCAAGGGGGTTGCATGATGACTGTGAGGGGTACACCAAAGCAAACAAGCATTCAGTCATCTTTACTTAAAAGGGATAGTTCACCCAAAATTGAAAATTCTGTCATCACTCACTCACCCTCAAGTTGTTCCAAACCTGTATGGGTTTCTTTCTTCTGTTAAACACAAAAAAAGATATTTTAAAGAATGTTGGTAATCAAACAGTTAATGGTAGCCATTGATAGTAGGAAAAAAATACTATGGAAGTCAATGGCTACCATCAATTGTCTGGTTACCAACATTCTTTAAGAAACTCATACAGGTTTGGAACAACATGAGGGTAAGTGAATGATGACAGAATTTTCATTTTTGGGTAAACTATCCCTTTAATCTATAGTCATCTATACTACATCTACTATAATTAAAATCAAAATATAGCCATAAGTGGCAATCATCAGGGTCCAAGCACCAGTGGCCCATGTGGATGATTAGCAAACCAATTAAAATGAATCTTATGTTGTTTTTACAGAAAAGTCCAACTTGAATCTTCACTAAATTTTAGGGATTGATGAAGCAGTTTACAGCAACACACAGGTGTCAAAAGGGCAAATGACTTTCCAAGGAAATCACTCTCTCTTACTGTTAGATTAAACAAGTAAAAAAATACCCCTCTAAAAATGTTTACTGTTGTAAGGCATGTGATCATGATACAGTATATGTGGTGTAAGCGTGGACTTATATTTAACATCTAAATTTAGACGAATCATGTTATAGGTTTAAATTTAAAATGAATGTGAACCTAACATTTGCAGCGGGAAACTTTATCTGAAGCATTTATGTTAAAGCTCTTTTCATTTTTATAATTTATTTTTATAATATGTGTAGCTTGCCGTTTAAGCACTTGTCTTATTATTCATACCACAATAGTACATAAGTGCCTTTTGTAGATATTTTATAATATATATTATCTTTAAAAAAAAAAAAGACAAATAAAATGGTCTCTTCAAATAAAATTGGGGTCTATAAAAAGTTAAATAAATATTTAATGATCTATCAGCATTTCACAGACTTCTATGTACACAAATTATATAAAACAGTACTGTCAGTACACCATAGTTATACAACTAAATCAATGCATTTATTTCCATTTAAAAAAAAAAAAAAAAACATTAGGCTTAAAAGATTCCTCATTCTATTGAGGACATGGACAACATTAGTGGACAACATTAATATCCCAACCTCCTTCTTTCAGTTGAAATGGCTGATAGTTTAGAATTTGCAGTTAGCATCATAAATTCATTAGGCATCCAGTTTACCTTTGGTGCTTGGACCCCTAATAACAAAATATCAAAAAAATCAAATCGTTCTCCACTCACGGTTCGGCACGCACTTGCACTGCGGTTCATCTCAAATCTGACGACGCATACGCATTTACAATATGGTTTGTAGAAAATAACGTGTAAAACAGACAGACAGAGTTAGGCTAATGTATGTTTCTGTTGATGGATACGCATTCTGGCTTCCCCTAAACTTTGTTCAATGCGAATGATATTTACGCCGTCATCACCCGGGTGTTGATAGTGCACAAGTGAGACCTGAACAGCACACTTAAATCTGTGTTTAAACTAAACTCATTTAAGCCATGCCAATTTAAACATTAAAGTGCAAGAAGACGTGAAAGAGAACTTGCGAGCGCGTTGTATTAAGATTTGTGTGTGCACCGTGCACTCATGACTAATCCGAAGTGTGCAACACGTGTCTCAGACTGCACATATTGAGCTCTCTTTCCAGTCTTGTGCTTGAACCGACAAATTCACACAAAAATGGTGTCAACATGCCTGTCTTGGCGAGTATCCTGGCAAACATAGTAGGTTATGTCTTAAGTGAACGTAAACAGTCGATAATCAACGCATGTGTACAGTATCAGTGTACTGGATCTGTGCGTTTTGTCTTAAAGTGACAGCAGCCTAATATTCCTGCGGTCTGTTTTTAATGTTATTCAAACAACAGAAGACAAGGAAATCATTTACTGCTCTTGACTGAATAGATTTTGTAACTTTAATAATGATTAATCTTTATACAGTGAAAGATTTAATTTATACAGTGAAGATTATATGCAATGTTACTTTATATTTGATTACTTTATTCAATTTCTGTACCTGACAATTCAATTTCTGCACTGTTTATTTTATTTGTGTTTTTGCTCTATTGTATTTTTTTGTGCTGTTGCTTGTAGTTTGATTATTTCTTATTTTCTTTATTTTTATTTGACAGTAGGCCTTTTTTTCCCTGAACATACCGGACCGTACCGAAACCGTGACCCTAAAACCGCGATAAAAACCGAATCGTGAGTAATTTGAACCGTTACACTCCTAATATCCAGGGCACCAAGACACTATCTATTAAACACATCAACACATTCTAAATGTCTCTGAGCTCTTTAGTACGTAGAGAAGGTTTATTAATATTATGTAGGCTACTTGGATGATATACAGTATAAATCAAGTTTTTGTGCATCAAGTTTAAGAGCAACAAAACTTTCGAATTTGCTAGAGGGAACTGCCAAAATATCAAAGCTCTGAGACTTCTTAACAGAGTTCGAAATGTCTGTATGGGTATTACAGAAGGTCACCCAAAACCACAACCACATAGCAACTACCTAGCAACACTTGAGTCACAATCCAGAACACCCATCTGTTTGTCTATCCTGACCTTCAAACTATTTTAAATTAAGAAAAGACCTTGTCAAGTCAACATAAAGTTTGTCTTTCAAAAATGTCAATCTAGTTAAGATTAGATTCTTCCCTAACTCTGCTATTAGTTTCCGTGATCAGGATCTACTTATTGGTTTCATTTTATTTCGTTGGATGTCAAATATATCCATGATGAAAGTGGAACGAGCAAAAGTGAGAATCCGCACACCACAAATAGTTAGGGTACACGACGCAGGTCAAAATAAACGATGAGAAGCATTGTGGAAAATAATACTATGTATATATAGATAATGAAAAATTTGTTTGTGAATTGGGCTACTACACTGGTTGTGCTGTTTCTGACTCACCAAAAAGAACCAGTTCATAAGAGTCATATCTGTTAATGAAGTTGACGTGCAGCAGACATGTTTTCTTGCCATTTTTTCGCGGTAGATATTTTTTTGTGTCACCACATTAAAGCACAGCTGCTAAAATGTGGTACAGAAAACGCTGCGTTAATTTATATTTTATACTGGGACAAATCTGGGGTGGCAATGCTTTTTTTTAGGGTGGCAGTTGCCACCCCGTGCCACCCCGGTAGATCCGCCCCTGATGGTAATTAAAAAAGTTGAGTTTAAGAGACTAAGTACTTGCAACACAGGGATTTCAACTAACTTTTTTTCTTCGTTTTAGCACATTGACAAATTTGTTACTTTAGTACACCCTTATTTGTGGGTCCTTTTTTTCTTAAGTGTAATGTGTTATTTTGTTTTGCTTTGTTTCTTCACATTTGACATCTCTTACTCTTTATCTCTTTTCTAGCCAAAGCTGTGTCTGGATATTGAGGTGCTGTCACATTCTGAAAACCGCACTAGTGGTGGACAAACTTAAACTCTGCTTATCGAATCACATCGCTCACATTTAGAGATGACGTTAGCGCACTTTTGGACTCACATGGGAACTCACTTCTGAAATGCATTTTTGTAGAGCTATTATTTGATATGGACTTTTTGCTGTGGAAACTGCTGTGCATATGCTGTACAAGATCTAACCATGATAACCCAGATATAGAGAGCCATTTTATACACATTATTGCACTTTTAATATGCACCGTATTGTAGAGAACATTTAAAAGCTCATGTTTTACTTCTCAAGGCAAGATAGAAGTCTGGATGGATTTCAGTTCAGTAATGACAAAAAAAGTATTATACATGTGACGCATTATGAACATGAAGGGTACAAAAATGTCAAATGTCGATTGTATTTTGTCAATTCAGATGATATTCTTACACCAAATCACTTGAAATATTATTTTTATGTATCCAGCACTGCCAGTTTCCAGTTAGCTTGCCAAATGCATTTTATTTTTGTTGACAAAGTTGACAAAAAAATAACATAAAAGAATATTTTCAGACAGGATTTGTGGAAAGGGGTTGGGGAGGGATATGCCACATAGTTTTTTTTTTGTTTTGTTTTGTTTTTTTAAAGAAACTGTAAATATTAAAGATATTAACAAGCTATCTGTCTTTTATTCTGTTTGTGTTGTCAATGAAAGGAGAGAGAGATAACAATTTCAAGTTTCCAGTTTCAGAAGAAAAGTGATGTCAAATAAGGCATTTGTGAAATTTTTTTGGAGGTTTTGCATTTGCATCGCATTAAAAGCAGTCATCATCTCCAGTCTCAAAAAGTAATCTGAAATGACACATTTTGTGAATATCTTCTGATCTCACCTTGTGTTTTATTCCCCACATATTCAGTTAATAAAAAAAATAAAATATAAGGAAATGAAGAGAGAACCTTAATTTTGAAATATCTTTTCCACCTATGTTGTAACAGCCTCTTTTTTTTGCCTTTTTTTTACATAGAACAAAATTATTGCCCATTAATGTGCTCTCATCACTTCAAGGATTTCCGTTAAAATGTGCATTAAGTGTTTTGACCACTATATGCTGTATAGGTTATAAAGATAAGAATTTTAATATTTTAATTTCAACACCGCTTTCTACATTTTGATCAGCATTTAATGTATAATTTATTTATTGATCAAAAATGTAGAAAGCTTTGTAAAATTAAAATGGTTATAAGGTCTCATTCTAAGGGCCCTATTTTAGCGATCTAAGCGCATGGTCTAAAGCGCACGATACAAGTGCACTTAGGGCGTGTCCGAATCCACTTTTGCTAGTTCAACGATGGGAAAAATGGTCAGCGCGCCCAGCGCATGGTCTAAAAGGGTTGTCCCTATTATCTTAATGAGTAATGGGTGTGTTTTGGGCATAACGTTCAATAAACCAATCAGAGTCTCATCTCCCATTCCCTTTAAAAGCCAGTTGTGCTTGCACCATTGCGGATTCGCTATTTACATGACGGAATTTGCGAGTGGAAAGACTGAATGCTTCTCCAGAGAGGAATCCTTTTATTTTTGATATGCTGCTGCGCATCCCTGTGTGTGTAATAAGCAGAGTGTATGTGCGTTGTGGACCCGCCTATAGGCACATATTACTAATGCGCTCTTTAAATAAATAAATAAATAATGCGCCATTGACTTTAGACCAACAATGCGCCTGAGCACACCTCGTTTTCAGAGCAGCACGCCCATGGGCGCAAATGCATTTGCTATTTAAACAATGTGGCACAGGACGTGAAAATGATAACTGCGTCGGGCTGAAACTAGCAAAAAAACACTTTTGTCGTGCCTAGCGCTGCATTGCGCCGGGTGTATGATAGGGCCCTTAAATGTATTAGAGAAACATTAGAATACATTTAAGATTTAGACTCCACATTTTGCTGATTCAGCAGCACTTTTGTTTATATTTTAGTGAGTCGGTACGAATACCACAGCAATTAAAAAGCATCTTTTACATGATGGTGATTATCATTGTACCTGCAAAGGACGTTTCCTAAGACTCTCTTGATTGGACTTTTTTGAGTCATAGTGTGAGTGGGTCTGCATGGCTGTTTAGGACACTTTGTGTTGCAGCCCTCAAGTGAGATCTTTATCTGTAATTGGAGAGTAATTACAGTCTCTCCACTGCTGTATCTTGTTCTTTGAAAGCACCTGTGAGACATGCTGCTCCTCCCGTAGCTCCACAGCAGGAGCTGCCACATCTCACTGCATCTGATTAGAAGTGAGAGGTGGGCTAGGGTGTGTGTGTGCGCGCACATTAGAGAGCCTGGTGGGCATGAGTTTGATCACATCCGCTTTTCTGCTTATTTTGCAATAAGCGGCTGTTTTTCCTCCTTCAGCAGAAATCCACAGACCATCCACAGAGAATTGTGGCATTTCCATGTATTGATGTTTGGTTGCTAATTCATATACATCTGTTATTCCGCACTCTGGATTTCAAAGAGAATAAGAAAAAACCCATTATGCAAATTCTGTCCTGTTCTGTTAAATGCAGTGAATGCTGCACAAAATATTTCACACTCGTTCAAAGAAGTTTAAAGACGCATATGTAAGTACGTCTACAACTGTATTTAGACGCTTTGTCATCCAAGGATTCTGTGACATTGAGTGTTTGAAAAACATTTAACCTTTGTTCAATCCAATTCATTTGAGTATCTACTGCGTTATTCCATATCGAAGTTCTAGCCCGTCACAGGTTCTATTGTGTTGATGTAATTCAATTTTTGGATGAATATGTGGTTATTTTGAATAGAATAGATGTTCCTTGGAAATGCAGAAGGAATGCTGTATTTAAATGTGAATACTGTAAATGTCCTTCATTTGAATGAATGATAGATTGAAGGGGGGGGGGGGGGGTTGTGAACTGTGAAAACTCTCAGGAGGATTGTGGGGATTTTCAGCAATAATGTCCATGGCAAGAGCTGTAGTCGTTGCCAAGAATCATTTACAAATATGCAGTTGAGTATAGAGTATTTGTCAATATTGACATGAATCTGGGTGGTGTTCTCTCCACAGTACTACTCCAAATGCTCTCTGGTGAATTGGAGGCGACTGTTTACTAAATGTCTAGAAGTGACTGAATTAATTAACTTAAAAACTGTGTGCAGCATTTCTCCACGAATCTCCATAAATTTGTCAAAACATGATGTGTTTTGGAGTGGCTCAAATGATTCCATTCTGTAAATGGCCACCTGTTTCAAAGTGAAATCTGAGCTGCCGGAGTGATTTTTAACTATCCTGACCTTGTCTTAAGAATGAAAGCTATGTTTGACAGTTTGATGTAAAGCTCTGCTTTTTGCTTTTTTGAATCGAGGCTGACAAAACTCCAGTCATTTCTCAGCTGTGGAATAAACAGAGATAAAACAGTGCACAAAAGAAGCCAAAGTGCATTTAGTAGTGAAAAACCACAGATGGCCCCGTAAGGTTAAAGACACAATGCCATCCATAAACCTAATGTGCGGAACTGTGGATGCAACCCCAAAAAAAAACAAAAACAAAAGGTTTACACAAAACTGGGCCTGCTTTTGCAGTACAAATGCAAGTGGTTTCTCATAACCCCTCTATCCATGATGTATAGCCTTTATTCAACATAAATCAGATTTGTTGTTTAAATGCATTTAATATATTCTGTTATAATTATTAATTAAATAGATAATTATATTGCTTATTAGTTTTCCTGTAAAATGTCAAATTTCTCAAATTTTATTTTATATATATACTACCATTGAAAAGGCCATTGATACATTTTTTTTTATGTTTTTGAAAGAAGTCTCTTATGTTCACCAAGGCTGCATTTATTTGATCAATACAGTGAAAACAGTAATATTGTGAAATGTATGTATGTAATTGAAGAGAGTAATGGCTGCTGAAAATTCAACTTTGTGATTACAGGAATTACATTAAAAAAATGATTCAAATAAAAATGTTTTTTAAAATTATAATATTTCATAATATTACTGTTTTCACTGTATTTCACTGCTCCAAAAGTAGTCACATTCAAATCCAGACTCAAAACACATCTGTTTAGCTGTGCATTTACTGAATGAGCGCTGTACCACTGTACGTCCGACTGATTGCACTTTATCTTATCTGTGTATCATCTTTTTATTCTATTAATTCTTGTTATATTTAAATTATATTACAAAATTTAACCTTGTTTTTATTTTTGGTTACTATTTTATTTATTTTTGGTTAGGGCTGAAGTTCTCTGACTCTTTCATCAGACAGAGGAGCCCCAAATTTAGTTATTTTTATTTCTGATGCATGATATTTCTATTTCTTATGCATTTGTTGATCTATATATCATTTTATTCTTTTAATTCTCTTTATAACTTTTATAACATATCCTTGTTTTCATTTTTGGTTAAGATTTTATTTATTTTTGGTTTGGGCTGTCTGAACAGTTGAGAAAATTGGAAAGTGAGACGGTGAGTTTACGTACACACAGACGTGAGTGTGGGTCACCAGGTCCTTTGATGGCTTTCGGCAATACACCAGCCTGCATCCGAGGCAGATGGTGGGTGATAACTCCATTGAGGGGTCGGAGGGGCACTGGAAGCCATCAGAGGCAGAAGGTGTTGAAAAAACTCCTCCCTATTGAAGGGTAGGTCACTAGGAAGCTAGGTTGTGTCTCGCGAACCGAAGATCTCTGACTCTTCTATTCAGACAGGGGAGCCCCAAATTTAGTAATTCAGGTAGTCAGGAATAGTATTTTAGCCTTTAGCTAAATACGATTGTTATTTTTATTTCTTATGCATATGTTGTGATTATTTTATCATTATTTTAATACCTTTTCTATGTAAAGCACTTTGAATTACCATTGTGTATGAAATGTGCTATATAAATAAACTTGCCTTGTATTGATCAAATAAATGCCTTGGTAAACATAAGAGACTTCCTTCAAAAACATAAAAAAAAATCAATGGTCTTTTTTTAAATTGTAGTATATATAAAATAAATATGAAATACATTTGAGTAATTTTATATATTAAATAATGTCATATTAAAATGATTTCTGAATAATGATGTGACACTGAAGAGAGTAATGGCTGCTGAAAATTCAGCTTTGTCATCACAGGAATCAGTCACATCATCATTCAGAAATCATTAAATATTGATGCTCAAGTAACGTTTATTATTATTTTCACAGTTGAAAAGAGTTGTGCTGCTTAAAGGGTTAGTTCACCCCAAAACAAAAATTCTGTTATTAATTACTCACCTGCATGTCGTTCCAAACCCATATTCGTTCATTTACAAAATATTCATCTCCAACGTTCACGTAACAATGTCCGCTCTCATGTCAACACAACACGCATACGTTGTGGTGCTCTCGTGAATATGTGTTGGAGATGAATATTTTGTAAATAAAGAGGTAAAATAATGTTTTTGCACAAACAAAGCACTTGCGTCGCTTAAAATTGAGGTTAAACCACTGGAGTCACATGGATTACTTTAGTGATGTCTTTACTACCTTTCTGGGGCTTGAAAGTGGCAGTTGCATAGACTGTCAATGGAGGAACGGAAAGCTCTCAGATTTCATTAAAAATATCTTCATTTGTGTTCTGAAAATGAACGAAAGTCTTACGGGTTTTGAATGACATGAGGGTGAGTAAATAATGACAGAATTTTCATTTTGGGTGAACTAACCCTTTAATATTTTTTTTTTTCTTCAAGATTTTAACTTTTTTTTCTATTGTGTAACAGTGTAAAAGTTGTTACTGTTTGCTGAATAAAAATATTAATTTCTTTAATAAAATATCACTAACCCAAAAATTTTGAATGGCGGCATATAGGCATTATTATTATTATTATTATTATTATTATTATTTGTCAAATGGTATTATAATGCATATTGTAGGTGGTTAATATCAAACTTAATTGGGATGTCAGCTCCTGTTTTAAAAATAAGGACATAGAGCAATTGTTGAAATTATTATTTTGCTCATTTATTTACACAGTTGGCATGTGATTGATTGCATATATAAAGCACTGTATTGAAGAAATGTTTTACATTAGAGGAAAAAAACATCCTTAGCAGGGGGGACTGATCTTCAGAAATTTTTTTGGGGGATAAAGAAAATATGTCTGGTCCCTGTCTGGTCTCTCTAACTCATTTCAGTTTCTCTCCATTCCCCAAAGCTCCTCCAGACTGTAACGGGTCACACTGTAGCCAAGCCTGTATGGGTGCATAGCATACTGAGCAGAAGCCACATTGTTACATGCCACATTATGCATCCTGGCAGTTAATGATTTGCATGCGCCCGATCTTCACTCTCTTATTTCCTTCCCCTGACTCTTAGATGTGAAGGGACATCACAGATTCACTATGATATCCATTGTGTGCACCCAACAAATGATGTTCAGCTGTGAAATCACAAATTCACTCCTTTCTGGATCCATCCACGTCTCTTCGGTTGCTAATAATTCAAAGGCGCACAATCACTGTGTTTTAATACTTTGTGTTGTCTCGACACGGCATTCCCAACACTGCAGGGATCCTCATAACGTCTGCATCTGACTTATGCATTCACCTAAGGGAGGCTGAGTTTCTAATACAAAAGGTACTTTGAATCCAAAATGGTATCTTATGCTCTTTTATCACCATTGATTTACTATCTATATTTTTGGTGAGAGATGCTGAATAATTGAGGAGGTCGGCTCAACATAATTCAGTGTTCTTTTATACACATTCCTGCATATCTAACAGAAGAATAGATAAAACTGGAACAGAATGTAGGCGGATAATACCTCAGAGTCCTGCCACATCTTCAGTAGTACAGCAGAGCAAAGATTTACTCACGATCTAAAATGTCACGCCGTCTTTGTTTGTTCTCAACAACAATAAAGATATTAATATTCAGCTTTCTGATTCAAACAAGCGAACAAGATGAGAGAACAAACGATTACCTCTGCATGTGTAGAAGTGCTGTGTGCAACAAAGCAATGAAACATTTCCCTAAATGCCTGGCATTTACAATACCTACAGTGAATTGGGCTTCTTATAAACATAAATGAGGTAAATGTCCTTGGGCTTTTCAGTTGATCCAACAGTTCTTTTAACTTCAGGAAGCCTTTTTGCTGCACCTCTCACATAATATTAAAGCGAAGCACTGTCTCAAGGCAGAAAAACACAACACTTTGGTTTTGTTTTCTTGCTGTGTTTGCGAAACCTGCCAATTAATCTTTGATGAAACCATTTAATGAGGCTCACCTAAAGCTTCTAGTGTTCTCCACCAGCTCTGCGCTACATGTTTCTTAAGGGGGTTTTAAATGGGATGGGAAGTTCACGTGCATATTTACCCTCCATTAACAAAGACTGTGGGTTGCTGAATTGAAAATTGTCTTCCAGGGTCAATATTAAAAGCCTTTACTTCAAAGTTAATTTCAGGAGTATTGGAACAGTTTGAGAAGCACAGTTAAGAATGTTTATAATATATCATGTATTATTCACAGTTAACCATTAACTCTGTTATGATGTTAGAAATACAGTGTTTGAACTTTGAATCTGCATTTGTCAGATCAGAACCACAGGGCGAGTTGATTTGTCCCAATGTAAAACTTGGATGAAGTCTTGCACCATTGGTGTTTGATCAAAGTCAAATCAAATACAAAAGTCTCGACAGGGAATCTGGGACGTAGTCAATTTAGATTTGCATTTATGTAGATTTACACTAATTGGAAAGAACATATTCATAAACCGTCCTAGAGTAAAGAATCTGAAGCTCTCAGTCATGATGTAATTAAGAGCATGTAGCTTTCTTTCATTTAAACGTTTAATTAATCAACTGTTCCTTGTTAACTTAAAAGGAAATTATAATACTAATAAAAACTTTGATGAAATGTAGAGTGACAAGTAATATTTCGGTCAGCAAATGAGAACAGAGCGTCCCACTTTGCAGTTCCAAATGGGACCGGGGTGATTTGCATGTATGCAAATGAGGCATGTATTAATTACATAACTTTACTGTAAAAGTGCAGTACTTCCTTGGCTGTTCTTGCTTTCAGAGATTATGGCACTTACTGTATTTTGGAGTATGTGGAAGATAGAGCGCTTTTTCCTCCGACTCGAAGTGACAAAACTGTTTTATGTTTGACCTTGTAGAACATGCTCGATTTAAAATGACACCTTTCAAAGCACTCTTATTCCATTATTCACTTACTTTGTTACCTTACAGAGAGGTTGTGCTTACAGAACAAAACCGACATATTGTTAAAGAGTCTTTTTTTTTTAAAGGGCATTAAATTGTTACTTTAAAGAACACCTTTACAAGTCTTGGAAATGTAACTTACTATCAGTGTTGGGAAGTAACTAGTTACATGTAATTACAAAATAAATGTAACCGTAATCAGTTACAGTCTGAGAGTTGCCAGTTGACCACTCTGAGAGTTGCCACCATGGGGAGTGAAAAGAATGCGCCCCAGTGCTGGAAATTTAAAAAATCATTTCATGGAGAAATCAGAAAAGGGTGCAAATATAACAGTTCAGTGCAAAATATGTTTGCCAACTATTAAAATCGACTTTGAAGGTTTCAATGTCGAACCTGAGGAAGCATCTCCTAGTGGACGAATCTCTTTATTAGTTTGTCCCGTTTTGATATGCAAAATAGAGCTATTTACCTACACAACAATTGGTCATTGAGTCTAAGGGTCCTATTTTAACGATCTGAGCAGATGGTCTGAAGCGCATGGCGCAGGTGCACTTAGGGCGTGTCCGAATCCACTTTTATTAGTTTAACGACAAAAAACGGTTGGCGCGCCAGTTGGTGGTCCAAAAGGGTTGTCCCTATTCTCTTAATGAGTAATGGGTGTGTTTTGGGCGTAATGTGCAATAAACCAATCAGAGTCTCATCTCCCATTCCCTTTAAAAGCCAGTTGCGCTTGCACCATGGTGGATTCGCTATTTACATGCCGGAATTTCCGTGCGGAAAGACTGAATGCTTCTCCAGAGAGGATTCCTTTTTATTTTTAATATTTAAAAATGTTTGTGTGCTGCTGCGCATCCCTGTGTGTGTAATAAGCAGATTGTATGCGCGTTGTGCACCCGCCTATAGGCGCATGTTATTAATGCAAAAAAAATACTGTGCTATTGACTTTAGACCAGGTTTTTGTTGGTCAGTGGCACAGTCGTTTTCAGACCAGCACGCCCATGGGCGAACAGATGGGCGCGAGTGCATTTGCTATTTAAACAACGTGGCGCTGGACGTGAAAATGATAACTGCGTCGGACTGAAACTAGCAAAAAACACTTGCGCCTGCCGTCGCATTGTGCCGGGTGTATGATAGGGCCCTAAACAATATTTTAGGTGCAATATAACTTTATTTAAAAAAAAAAAACAATACCATGCATGTTAAGACAGCTACACTGGGAGAGTCTGTTTGGGTTGCCACTGAGTATGAATATGTTCTTGCTTCTGTTAGTGAGAAATCAATATTAGGTCTTATATGGTATAATGTTTTCCCTTCACACACACACAGTGGTAAATAGAATAGTATGCAGATTTTAACTTTTTTTTTTTTATATCAGTAAAAAGAAAAACATGTTTTTTTTTAACTGCAGTATAATGATCTAGAATTGTGTATTTTTAAATATAACTTAAATTAAACTAAATATAACTATCTCTGTTTTTTAGAGGTTAACCCTGCTTGGTTTAAATGTTTGAAAATGATAAACAGTTGAAAACATTCATTAGAAATTTAGAAAAGTAATCAAATGTAATCAGTTACATTAATCAAGCATTCTACATTAGTTCAGGCAGGCCATGTAGTCAAGCTCCACTATCAGCTGATTGGCAAAATTCCAACCCCGCCCATATCAGCTGATCCGATTCCTATGCACTCAGTTGGCAACTCTCAAACAGGGCGCCTTACTTAAGTGCAGCTTAAGTTCAGTCTGCCTGCTTGGCTGCTTCCACTGCACTCTGCTTTGCAACCCACCTCCACCCCAGCTCCTCCTTAAATTGTGTTTAACTTAATCAGTGTCATTCTGTTGTCATTGATGCATGCTCTGTTCTCAGTGGGGGATTTACGCTGCCCTCCCAGTTTAAAAAAATGGGAGGTTGTCCCCAGAAGCTCTCTGCTGTTCCCAGTATTGGCTTTCTATGGAGCTCATGAAAAGGATGGGGAATTTAGAACAGAGCCATATCGCCAAATGTAAATTTTGCAAAATATGCCAATAAAAAGTTGACTAAAAGTTTGTCTATGGTGTTTTTGACTTAAGTGGACCTGATTGAACTTTAATAAAGTAATTGAAATAGTTACACTACGTATTACATTTTAAATAGGGTAACTTGTAATCTTTAACCTATTACATTTCCACCTTCCCAACACTGCTTACTGTTATTACCAAACATGGTAAATTTATAGATTTATTACAATTATATTACAATTATTTTCTGATAAAACCTTTTGATTACTACACCTTAAAAACACTAGATGGAACACACTCCTTATGTTCATTTTATGAGTGATAATACTAGTAAAAAAAAAAAATTATATGTGTAACAAACAATAATGGTTATTTACTTTTTTTTTTTTTTTTTCTTCAGAAGATATTTTCTCTGCATAAACTTTGGGGTCCAGTGTTGTTTGGACCCAATTTCGTCTTGAAATGTATTCTTTTGTGTTCCACAGAAGGAAGTTGAATGATTTTAAATGACATGATGGTGAGTAAATGATTACAGAATTTGTTTTGGGGTGAACTATCCCTTTAAGGGTGCAATTGTATCTGTTTTGTGTTTTGTTCTTAAGTTGAAATGTCATAAGGCTGATCTTTGTGTTTCAGAGATGCACGTGATGCAGATTAAGACCATTTAGCTACAAAGAGTTTGGAATCTTAATTATTAATATTGCAGATCATTATTAGATTATTTGAGAAATTGTACTTTGCACATGTCCTTTCTACAATACTTTTATATTTAATTAAAATGTTCATAAACTCTTCAAAACGTAATAATGGATTGGGTTTTCCAACCACTGACATTTAAATTACCTCTTCCTGTGTTTCCTGCCACATAATGGTTTGCAGTTTGTCATTTTCTCTTTTTTTTTTTTTTTATACAGACCCTGAGTGATGCTGAAATCCTCCAGACTAGGGCTGTTTCATGCAAGGTTTAAATAGAAGATGTTGTGGAGAATCGTCATCCAGTGTGTTACGTCTCATGGAGCAACACAGACATGGTTCTGTAGATTTCGGCTAAAAATGTATCGCTCATTAATTAAACGCATCAGGCATATTTCCATGGCTCCTGCAGATGTGGAAATGTCTAGGCCTCTCATACGCACATCCTCTGTGAGGCATTTGAATCTACCAGACAAATATATTTGTGAAGTGTTGTTTGCCAGTTCTCAAATCATATGGCAGCCTCCATATTTCCTTTGACAGAAGAGTGCGGCCTAATTAAACATGCAGAACCGGAGAAGAACACATGTTAATTTAATGTAACAAAAATGTTGATTTTTATGCAGGCCTTTTTTAAATATTAATAGGCTAGGCTTGAATTTCACGATGCATCAAAGCATTTCATGGTATGCTAATGTGATGAATGCTGCCTCTTTCTCTAACGAGCTGGACAGAACATTGGTCCAGACCAGACCTACAGGCTTGAACCCGCTCGCTCTCACCCGCAAACTGCTTAATTACAGGCTCATAGTTCAGAAAAGACCTTGTGATTTTAAGATTTTGTCAAAGGGACCGCAAAAAAAGCGACTTTTTTCATTTGTTCAGAGCTAATTAGTTAAGACCTGAACACTATTAGGGAGATGAAAATAAATCATGTCCTTGTTAAAACCTATAAGTATGTGAGTGACTGTTTTGCACAGTCAAGGCCAAACTACATCAGAAGCAATAACCAAAGATTAAATAAAACACTTACAATTTATTCATGAATAGAATTTGGTTTTAAAATAAGTTTTATTACAGCTCTCTAAAACGTTGTGCTCTTTTACACACTGACTATCAAATTTGCAGATGGGAGAAGCTCATTAGTAAGAATTTCTCTTTTAATTGAGACTGACTGGTACTGTTATTCCTCTACTGATAATGTGACTAGCAGCCACTTGCGTTTTTCATTTGCATTTAAAATAAATAAATACATTTGTTAGGTTTAAGAATGTTGTTGAAGCTCAAACCATAACCTAACCGTTAGCTTAAAATTAAAAGATTTCATAAACAAGGGTTGATTCAAGAACACGTCCTACTTGACAATCACTGCATGCATTAACAACCAGAGGTGTAATTCCTCGAGTAATCAATGGGTGGCGCATTAGCCCTGTACAATACATCGATGAGCGGCGTCTACCTGACACTGTACCTGCCTTCTGTAGGAGTACGCGAGCTCCGGTTATTATTCAGCGCAACTGTACGTAAAAAAGTAAGACATTTTTTAATGCATAATAGTGGCTAACCACCAAAATACATCTTAAAATTGAATGATAAAATAATTACTTCCTGGCATAAACTAAATTTCTGTGGTAGCCTACTCTCTGAAAACCGTTTGACAGTGAATACGCATATGACGCCTACAAATGCCGTCTAGTCAGGCAGCTCACAAGGTTTTGGGACACAGCCAATGTTTACCTTCAGAGAAACACTTGTCTGAAGACTGTTGGCTGCATTTTTTTTTATTTTATGAAGTGTTTTGCGCGGTGGCAGTTTGAATGTGCCTGTTTACATTTTTCAGCTTGTGTGAGAACATCGACATATTTTACATCTCTGAACCAGTCAGAAAATATGTCTGCACCTTTTCGCTATATTAAGCTGAAATTTCGAACAGCCAAACGAATTTCAAATTAAAAAGTATCCTAATGATTGTCACTGTTTGAAAATGAGGCGTTTAGGGAAACTTTTGACTCAGACATTGTTATACAGTATTTGGGAAATACTTCGGCTGTCAGCTGGAATAGGCTAAAAGAGAAAAGTTTCAGTGCAGTGGCTTTATTGCCTTGAAGGCAAGGCTTTGTTTGAATAATTAATCTTTGGTGTAGATAGAATCTGGGGATGAAGATGTGACGCGTGGATAGGATTTTTCTCAGGAAAAAAGGGAATGTGAAAATGAAAGGCAGACAAGAGCCAGAACAGATGTGATGAGATGTTGTGAAAGGATATCTATTCTGGCATAGCGACTACATCCTTAATTCTCTCTCTCTCTCTCTCTCTCTCTCTCTCTCTCTCTCTCTCTCTCTCTCTCTCTCTCTCTCTCTCTCTCTCTCTCTCTCCTTCTCTTTAGCCCTGTGTGACTCTTCAGTTAACAAACAGCATTTTCTTCTGCATCTGCCCTTATCATTGTAAGTACAACATTGTATTATGTATGTATTGTTTTCTTTCGTATTGCATTTCTGATATTTTCCCCGCAAAATAAATATAGGCTAAATTTAAAATAAGATGCACGCAATTTTACTTAAAAAACGCGACAGCTGACAGTTATTATAGATGCGATTTTTACTTTTATTTTTAACTACTAACTTTAGTTTTTGCTGCCTGTCTTTGTAACTGCTGAAGAGGACTGTATTTATAGTTTCCGATCTCTGCAAAAGTCTGTCAGTGTTGTAGATTTTTTTTTTTTTATCTTCAGTCTGACTAACCAGCATTCCTAAAGTGCGCCTTGCATTCAAATAGCTTTACACAAACTCATCTGACCTGATCTTTGTCCGTTTAAGAGCGAGCAGTTTCTTCACAACTTGTTATAATTATACGGTGGATCTTCTAAAAAGCTGTTTGGTGAGGAATGTCTCCGTAGTTTTGTTCATGCATATTATTGGTAACTTCTTAAATATTTCTATAGTGTAAAGGAAACCGTTTCACAGCTTTTGAACATGTGATAGTGTTAAGTCAAATAGGCTATATGATTAAAAAAAGTATAATAATAATTTATTATAGCCTACGCGAAAACCAGGGTTGTAAAACATTTCTGAATAATTCAAAATCGTTTACCTAAATTTGAATAATCATCATGCTTGTCTCCGTGAAATTAAGTTGGAATACAATTTTGTGTAGAAGGATTTTTGCAATAATGAGACAATGTAATTATTTTTCCATAGTTCCAGGGAGACACTAGAGGTGATGAGTTTAAATTCTGATCACAATGCCCCATATCTGTAATTCATCAATATATATCGATCAAATAATTTGCTATAATAACTGTATGATGCTGTTCCAACAGACATGATTCTTCTACATTCGGATTTGTAGAATAACCTGAGATGGCCTTTGGTTGTTGGCACAAGACTAACTTCAATAATCGTTCCAGGTGTAAAACATTGTTTTACAATCTTTTGAGAAGAAGACGCGTTGGATAAATGGACGCAGTAAGCATTCTTATAGTGGAGCTAACCATTTTTCAATTTTATAACATAATATAAACGTCTGTATGAGAGACATATTACGCTTTTCCCTCTGCAGTGAGGATTGGTTTAGCTTAATAGGTAACTTCAAATTCCATCAAAATTCTCGTAATTTCTCATGAGCAGATGAACTGATGTTTGTCTGTGCATCACTAGGCTACTGTCTGATTTCTACAGCATAGACTCAACTTTACATGAAAAAGACAGATTTTTGCTGTCGCTTAGAACTTTTTTCGACATGTTATCCTCAAAATTAGAGTAACGCAGTGGAAGAAATTACAATCTTTTTTTTACCTTTATATCTCCATGTTTAAGTCCCCAGCTCCAGCTTAATATACAATATGACAAAATTTGCATATTAGGCTATAGAGATGTACAGAGCTTTTTCCTGATCAGCACTATGGTTGTTGCAAATGAGTGTTAATTTATTACTTTTTGTTTAAAGAAATAGCTACATAACTTTAACAGATGACGTGACGCGTGAATATTTAGCTACAAATGTTTTAACGCGAAATTTTATATAGCAATATAAAAAAGAAATGGTAACATATGGATATATTTTATAGGCTATATATATTTGAAAATGTATAGGCTCACCTGAGTTATTTCCCCCCTCACAATCTACACTATTCTACCCCACCCCGTAAAGACTCTCTCTCTCTCTCTCTCTCTCTCTCTCTCTCTCTCTCTCTCTCTCTCTCTCTCTCTCTCTCTCTCTCTCTCTCTCTCTCTCTCTCTCTCTCTCTCTTTCTCATGTGTTGTCTGGGAGGGGGAGCCCTGCCTCTTTCCTCAGATCAATGCCCTGGCCACTCACTTTCTGATGTTGCACGACGGGAAATGCTTTGAATACTTGCGACATGGCCGCTTGCATTGATTGCCAAGATTGACAGCCGTAACCATCGTCTTCTGTCTCTTCTGTTTTAGAGTAGAGGGGAAAACGCGATACATATACTTACAACTGCTCTCAGCGGTTTTGACAGTTCAACTTCATAGAGCCAAAGCGGGATTCCCTCTACGGTCAGTGGAAGCGACACACTTCAGTTTTTCTTCTTTCTTTGCTACAACACTCAAGTGTTCATTCTTTTTAACCTGTTTCAAAACCAATAACGGGATACGGCGAAGACGAGCGCTTGTTTTGGTACCCTGCGCACATCAAGGTAAACTTTTAGCATTGGTAACCTGTCGTCCGTGATTTCGTGTCTTTTCGTCATGTTGTGTTTGTCGTCATTTGGCTTCGTAACACCGCAGCTACAGTATTGATGTGTTCACGTTTTCTTTACGGAAGCTTTACATTAAGTGTCCAAACTATTTGAAAGGGTTTGCTTTATTTGTCTTCACGGTCATTTTCAACGAAGAGTGACGCGTGATACTCCGTAGACCGATATGACGAGGAGCGATTAAGAGCTTCTTTCTTAACAAAAAAACTGCAAAAATCTTGACGACTAACAGAAAAAAAGTTAAACAGGCATTATCCACGCGGTTCTTGTATGTACTCATAGCAGTTATAATGTTTTGTTTGTACTTCTTTGTCCGCTGTTGAACTATTGTAGTGCAGCCTACTCACGAACGCACGCGCCGAAAGGAAACAATGATGCGCAGGTTTGATTTCTAACAATGTATGATACTTACTCCAGGTGTGGTGCTATTTAATTAGTTGTATTTCTGAGTAATAGATAGCATGTAGTTGTCATCCGGACCGCGGATAAGTTCCCCTCACAGGAGGTAATTTCACTTTTGTCCACAGAGCGGTACTATTCATTGACAGTAACGGGGGAAGCGCTGCTATAGGTACAGTACTGGCAAGTATCCGATTCGACGTCGTTTTAACTTTCTCTCTATTAAAAACTGGATATTCTTTGTGTTTTTAAGATCAGACACCCTTCGGCGACTAGTTTAAAGAAAAAACATGTTTGAAGGCAAAATCGTTCTCTAAGCGAGCATGGGAATTGTTTCTCAAATTTCGCTCGAGGTCAGGCATATTGACCTTTGAAGAATGCATAAGCCATAAATTAAAATGAAGTCCTCATCCAAAGCAGATCCATTTAGAGACAATAAGCAACTTGGACAAGCAGACTCCTTTTAATCTCCCAGCTTGAAAAAAAAGGTGCTCTGAAACACACTGCATTCAGACTGAATGTAAGTGAACTCCGGGAATTGTTACTTTCTTATTTATTTTATCAGAATGTGTGATATTTCATCTGTGAGCGATACGGCGCTTATTAAAAAAAATAAATGTCTCTTGTTAACGTAGCCTATTTATCGTTTTTATTTTAACATCAGTCAGATAAGTGTAGAAAAACTTTAAACAACAAAATCAAATAGTTGTTTAAAATGACATTCACAGGGAATTTTAATTCAAAATAAATCCAGTAATGTTAACAATTATTTGTCCGTTCAATGCGATTTACACTTTGCATTAGTGCTTATTCTTATTCTGCATCTTTTTTTAAGTTTTGTGCTATACATGATGATTTTGAGATTTCCAGAAACAGAGCGGCGAGGTATTGAAAGGACAAATGGAGCGCAATGTGTGTGGAACACAGATAGCCCATCATCTCAAGGGTGTTTCCCAAAAGTAGACCCTCATAGACACAGATAAGCCCTTTTCGACTGCTGCACAAGATGCGATAATATTTTAATAAGGGACATAACACAACACGCCGACGTATGACGGAATGTAAAGGTCTTTAAAAACTCGTGAAGCCCCTCCGACACGTCAAACGGGACATTTAAAATATTACAAAAATTAAAACGCATAAATGACTGATTGTTAAACACTTTTCCGGCGCTAGAAAGCGAAACACTCTCCTCCTTTTTCTTTTCTTTTCTAAACCTCAGAGCAGAAACACAAAAGCTTTGTTGTTCACGCGCAGGGACGCAACCTGACACCTTAATTAAACACAGCTTAACTTTGCTAGTTTTTCTCTCCTGAAATTGTGTCCAGTCTGTAAGAATAACCGGGTGTCTAATAATACATTCTTGTCTTAAGTGAGAGGGGGCTGTTTGAAAAACAATCCCCTTGGCTTGTCCCTCTGTTGGGGTGAAGTTGAGCCCGTAATGGCATTTTGTTTTGAGCAGTTGCTGTTAGCTGTTCCCTCATAAGGTAAGATGGCACTGGAACCCAATGGAACATTTATAATTAGACTGCCAGTTCAGCACATTGTCCTGATTGCTATACAGGGATATGCTGCACTCAATAGAGATTTATTCACTGCCTTTGAGAAAGGGTCTCTGTTGCTTATGCCTTCCATTTATTTACTTTTTCTAGAGGCATGCATTTAAAAGGCAGACCATGGTCATCTTTATTAATTCATCGAAATTTAAAAATCAATTAAATGTGTTATTTACCAATACAAAATTAAATGTATGAACTTATAAAAATCCCTTCTCAACACTTCACAAATGTACGCATCCGTGTTATTTGTTTCAACTTCACGGCTCGCTGTTTCAAGTTTTCATTCAAGCTCATTTTTCATGCATATGCTGGATTTTACAAATGCTTTCTTTATGGACAGAAATTAAGTATGAATTACGCTTCATACACAGTTTCACAATGATATCACATACAAATTCACTTTCATTTTCGCTGATATTAAAGCGTTTGAGATAATGACGATCTCTGTTGTTGTTGTTGTTTTTCCCCAGGACTTTCTGCCCGTGGATTTGGGGAGGAACTTGTGGTTTTGTGCGAGTAAAGAGCATTTCCTAACTGGATCCGGCGAGCAGATACCGACAGATCGCAGACGAACGCTTATGGTGCCAGTAAGTTCAGAGATTTGGACCGTATTCTATTCTGCGATGCCTCGCTTGTCTTTGAATTTAATGTTCTGAGACTTGACAGCTGGAATTTTAACACGTAGTGTGTGAAGTAGGGATTTAGTTTTTTTCTTTTCTTTCATACTCTAATCATTCTTACAGTTCATGTGAATTAATTAATTTTTTTTATAGAGATTATATGCAGTGATGATAGTTTTGCATTTTTTAATTGAGGCATTACATCGTATCATGAGGCTCTAAATCATTGTTAAAACACTTGCAGAGTGTCATTATGATACCTTGCAGTGACTGAGTGATTGTAATTTCATGCCATCAAAATTCATTTAATTTAATCTTAAAGTGCATGCACATTTTTTTGTGCAAAAACATTTTCCCTCACAGATTATGTTTTGTGGGATCTCCTGAATTTTAAGATACGTAATAGTCAGACCTCTTTATTTGGTACTCAGTATTTCTTATATTAATAATTTTGAAATGAGAGAAGCACTTTTCTATGCATGCAGGATATAATAAGTTCAGTTGTTTAGCAATAATTTAGCAAGTTCTCTGTTATAAAGGGACTTTTGATTACTACTTTGGGAACATGAATTGCATAGCTGGCATCAGCCGAATGCATTATCAGTCCTAAAATCTGGACAGTAAATGAACTTTGAATAATTCTCTTTCATGTGCCACAGTCTGTTGTTTCTAGAGGTTGTCTGCCATATGTTTTAGTACTTGTGAAATATTGTCAAGATTTCTCTACCAGTAATTTTGAGTTTTAATCAGTTTTCAGTGGTTTTAAACTGCTTTAGCATTTTATTTAATTTTTATTGCCTCTGTTTTATTATTTACATTTTTAATGACCTAATTTGGCCTTGCTTATCATTTCTTATTGTAAAGCAGCATGTCTTTGATGTTTATACGTCTTAAGTGGATGTATATCTTGAAGATAAAATAAAGGAGTGTAGCGAATATTTTTTATTTATGAACAATCACGTTCTTATCATCTAATAATTTATGAAACTCATACTATTGTTTTAACTTTTGTTAATATTTTATTTAATTTTTGTTGTGTAGTAGTGCGTAACCCAGGATCATATTTAGCATTTAGTGGAAAAGAGCAAGTTGAGGTTGTGGTAGATGCTCAGGTGTAAGTCTCGTCTGGCTCTGTCTTGTATTGGAGGGGTTAGAACAGTGCCAGCAGAATCCTAATGATAAACAACACTGGAGGTAAACAACAGCAGGCCTGGTAAAGGTAAGCAGCACGCCAGCCGTAGGGGAGGAATGCATGAGGAGGAAATGTGGCAGCACATGTTGTGACATCTGTCTTTATAAGTGTTAGCTAATTTGCTGTGGAATATTTCAACAATGATCAAAACCGATGGCAACATGTTTATTAGAAGGCTTTTTTTTTCTCTTTTGTGGCAGAATCTCTCAAGTTTCTGGAATGTGTTATTGAAGCTTTGCTGCACTTTTAATTATAGTAAGTTTTGGCTACTAATTAGCGAAATAAGGAAGACACTAGGAAGGTGGCGTTTTCTTGTGGATGATATTCAGATCTTGAATGAATGTACATAAAGCATGAATTTCTTTTTGCAAATGCTTATGTTTATGCACATGCTGACATTTGAGTGCATGCAGTGGCTTTTCTCGCAGCCGTCCACTGCATTCCTGCAGAATGATAGATCCATTGTCATCAAGGAAGATGGCACGCTGACAGCTGCTCGAGATCCCGAGGGCTTCCAGGATCTTCTATGATTTAATGATTTACATTGACAGGAATGCTGACCCTGGACGCGCCGAAGTGAAATCAAAGCTGTAACAATCAAATGACAGATAGTAAATAAATAGATCTGTAGTCTTATGAAGACCTTTAACATTAGGACTTAAGTATTTCTTTCCTCCTGCGCAAGTACAAATTATCCAACCTATACTTATCTGTGGGTTAACAACACGCCCAAATTGCAGTCTTGCTTCTGAAAAAAAAGTAGCGAAGCTATAGCTTAGGAGGCCTTGTGAAATACCAATACAGATGGCCGTGTCTTTCAGCGACAGTCTACGCTGAAAAGGCTTTTTTTCCCCTACAACGTTTTCTGTTTTTTTCCCTTTTGCAACCTCAGGTCTAGACGTTACAATCTCACAAGGATAAAAAATTGAAGACTCCTTTGATGTCTTGTGCGCTTTTTGTAAATGAAGGACCCACTTTTTTGCCCTCCACTGAAAATGCGCGTTCACCTACAGCCTGATGCTGCACAATGAACCGGAGAGATGGAAGCTTTTCACTCCGAAATATTACTAAATGCTTTCTTTTCCTCATCTTCTCACAGCATTTGCCTGATAACATGATGTGCCAGCATAATAATAAAGCTGCTCTTTGAATGTGTTCCATCAATACGCGCTATTGCTCAAATCAAAATGTCTCGAACTTGGTGTTGCATGACACATAAATCCAACAATTCTTTGAAATTAGGTGCATGACAAATATGCCTTGTATATTATTGAATATTTTCCTAGCGTTCTCTCTCCTAGCTCTTTTATAAGCACACATGAATATGGGATCTCTGGGACCGTGAGGTTTTTGACACTGGCTTTATTGGTGGTTATAATCAGCATTATCAGGTCTAGGCTCTGGAGTAGCATATTGTTTTTTTCAAATCAGAATAAGATTTCTGTGGTGCAGAGGAAGATTCGGAGTCCATTTCCATTTCAAAGGGGTTTGCTGTGCTTGCTGGCAGTAATTAAAATGCAGTGGTTTGGAGCCTGTATACACACACACGCTCTGGGGTGGAGGGTTTGCTGGGAGAGAGTGAGCGCGGGGAACCGTGTGCAGGCGGTTGACTCCTGCATGCGTCTCCAAATGCACTTATAATTTTGTACAAATGTTTATGCCAGTCCGTGCTCTTTTGCGGAGAGCTTGTCTCCTGGCCAAAACCATTTCAAGACAAAGTTAGTTTGCTTTTTCCTTAACCTTCTTGTTGTGGCCTCCTCTCTCTCGCTCTCGCTCACTACAGCTGCTCTCTGACACACAGGCTTTTGGCACATGTTTAACCTTTAATTGGTGCATGAATAAATAATGAAAATAAATCTTTTGATATGAACTCTGTGTTTAGGACTAGTCCTTCCCTGTTCGCGATTGTCCTTCACCTCTTTCATCCTCTATTTCTAAGTATTTATTATTAATATATAATATAATATATAAAAGTAGTAAATATTGCTGAATGGTAGATTTTGTGTTCGATCTTAGGCTTTTTAGACTTTTTTTTTGGAAGGAATTCACTATTGCAAATGCTGTAATGTTATATAGGCATCAAGAATTTAATTATGATTATGCATATGCTTCTTGTTTATTTTTTATTATTATTAAGAGGAACTTTGAGTTCATCATGCTTATTTGGGTAGGAATTATGTGTATTGAGTTTAGTATCTCGGAATCCATTAGATTTAATAAGCATTACATTTTTATAATTGAGTCTCAGTAATTCCCTCTTACATTTATGCATGAAACTCCACTAAACAACAATTTTAGTGACACTTTATTCTAGTGTTTATCACTTTCAGAATGTGAATTTTATATTACGTCATCTTATGGTGAAGGTGTGCTGTGTTAGCCAAATCATTGTCAAACACAGATTAAGGGAATCAGGCCAGTGTTGGGAGCTAGGCACTTTTTTTAGTACGAGATTTGTGATAAACCTGGACTTTCGTGGTAGAGAATAATTGATCATTAACCTAAGATGCTACGTTTTCCATTACAAATGGATCTGTGCAGCCCTCAGCAGAAGACTCCGCCCACTCTGAATGCTCTGCTATTAGATCAGATGTGAGCCAGTAAGATCAAACTGGCAGATTGCCCTCTACTTAACTCTCATAGTACACACGTGATTAAGCAGGTCAATATGTGATGCTCCAGATTCTTATAAGTATCACAAACCACTAAGTTAGTACATGATGGCCGTGTCTGACGTTAGTGTAATATTCCATAATATAATATTTAAAATGTTTTGATATACATATTTCAATATATCTTGTTTTTTTTACTATAGTTGATGTACTTTAAACAATCAGTTGTTCATTCTAGCATACTCAGGATAGAAGGCATGATTTAAACCTCACAGCATAGAGAATTATTTTTGTTAAGAACTGTGTCAAAGAAATATCCACCCCGAAGCTGAGTTCCTCTTAAGACAAAAGGGCCTTTGAATTCCCCGGGACTCTTCTGTTTTGTGAAAGAAAGCCTGTTGCTGTCTTCTTAAACGGTATTGTAATCACTTACACTGTTTTTTTGTGATAATGCTGAGGCTTGTAGCTAATTGCAGCCATGTTTTTTGATAGGCCATCTGAAAGTCTGGAAATTTTTATGGAAAAATCAGGAGATTTGACATCAAAATCACATCACCCACAGTTTCTGTGTCTGTATGTGTGGAAACTCGGGATGCAAAATGCCAGAAGCAAATTAAAGTGACAAAGGAGGTTGGTAGGGAGAAGGGAGGAATGCTGTGGCTGTGTGTCTGACAGTAGTTCAACTGAAGTATTTTTGAAACTAGCCCCTTTTGTTTCCTGTTCTGCGATTATGTGTACCCGCTTGCAGTTTTAAAGGCTTTCTGCCGTCGGTGTACATGTGCGTCATAAGAAAATGGCTTCAGCAGATCAAACCGCAAGTGTTTTCTCTCTCTCTCCCTCACACTCACTTATCTCCCTCTCTCTTTTCTTTCTTTCTCTGCTACCTGACTGTCAGTGTAATAAGATTTTTGTAGCAGCAAACAGACAGATTGAGAGAAAGCACTTGACTATCGTTATGGATATGTCCATGAACAGCTTTTGATGATGGGTCAAGTGGTGACAGCAGCTGATGTGATGAGAGAGTGTGTGTGCTAGCGTGATCTGCCATTCTAGCCTTCACAGTTTAGAGAGCGGCTTGTCTAAATGGTCTCTACGTGAAGAGACTCAGCAGTTAATGATGTTGGTCTTAATTCAGAGCTGCGGCTGTGGAGCTGAGTCTCTCTGTTCAGAACTGTATGGAGTGAAAAGGTTCCAGAAGGTCCCGCAGGGATCATTCATCATTCCTGGGGTCACAGCACTACTGGCTTTAAGGTAGTGGACATGAAAACTCTAAAGGTGCGGCCACATTTACCGTTGTTTGGTGATTTTACGTGTGCAAAATCCAGTCCACACGATATCCAATCCACATAATCAGAAATTTCGCTTGAGGGTGAAAGATTTCCCCGCACAGATTTTGAGTTCAAGTTCACGTCACTTCTTGGCTTGATAGTGACTTCTGTGGGAGCAGTGCTTCATGCATCGCTACACTATTGTCAATAGACAATGGACCTTTTTTTTTGCCTGTGAAATTTAATGAACATTCATTAATGTGACTAAACCTTAATGGCAAAATCTTAACAAAGTAGTACAAATTCAATCTCACTATAGATTTCACACTCAATTCACATCTACTCATACGCAAACAAAGACATTTCATCTTCTGCTTTGAGTTTGGTGAACTCTGACTTGAGAATTCACATCAGATCTAAACAGATTTAATTTCAGGTAATTTCGTATACGTTGAAACTTAGTGTGACTGCAGTGTATTCAAAGTGAAGTCTTTCCTCTTCCGCTCTCTGTCTTTTTGGCTTTGCCAGGATATATTAACCACACCAAAGTGAAAACACCAGGCTGGAAAAAGTGAGTGTTTTCTTGCAGAGGAGTGGAAAACAAATTGAAATTGAATTAAAAAAAAAAATTACCCTCTTTTTCATTAGTTTGTCATGTTAAATCTTTGGGCAGGAAGGTCTACGAACATAATTTAAGTCCTAATTTTTCTTATGAGTAATCGTGATGTCAAAAGGACTGTAATGTGGTGGTCTTTTTTTTTATTTATTTTTTAATAGGATGGCAGAAATCTGTTGAAATAATGGAGAAAATCTTGCGGTTTTTCCTCCCACCAGCCTTTTTCCACCGGCGGGCATGTTGTCCTGTGGCGCTCTGTCATGGGCCTGCAGCTGAAAAGAGCTCACTCATAGCACACAGTGTTTCTCTAGCAGGAAAGAAACCGAAACTATGACACAGGGCTAAACTAAACCCCCGAGACCTGCCAGGATGCAAATTAGACATTTTCTCCACAACACTGGTCGTCCCAGAGCCAGGCCTTTTTCGCCTTGTTCCATTTGGTACTGGAGCCGGGAGCTTCTCCTGCTGTTACCTTGAAAGCACTTCTCTCCTCCTGGACCATTTTTAGCAGCTTCAACTATTAGAATGTTACCTAAACGTTATTTAAGCATTGTATTAATACTTCAGAGTGCCACATGTTGGTAATTGGGGAGCGTTGAGGTGCATGCGCACTTAGGGGATGCAAGCTTGAGCGATGATGGCGCATGAACGACTTGCGGTGTGGTGTCAGAGGGGAAGAATGTTTTCTGTCTCTGATTGGAGGTGGTACTTAGATGACAAGAAAGAGAAGTTGTGAAGGGGGAGGGAGTGGTGGAAGAAAGGAGCAAAAGATGGCCCTACTCTTCTTCACTGTTGCTAAATTTATTCCATCTGCAGGGTGGAGGAGTTTGGGCTAACTCCAGACCAGAGAGAGGCTTCTAATTAAATCGTCATCATTATCAACTTGTGGTCAACGATCATCCTCGAACGCTTGCTCTTCCAAGATGAACATGGAACCAGAGAGGCTTTTCCTTCAAGCCTTGTGTTGGCCTGAATTAGAAAGCGAAAAGCAGAATAGGAAAGTGCTACACAGGCCTGTTTCTCTTTTTTTGCCTTTGGCGTACAGCGAAAAAAGGCACTCAGCCACTTCCACTCAGGGTTAAACAATTACTGCACATCAGAGGGAAGTAGAGGAATCTTAGCTGAGTCTGCTAGACTTGCTCGCTTTCAGGGGAAACATTAGCTGTAGCGTTAGCATGTTCAAACCTGTAATAATTTCAATTAGATCCGATGGGCGTGTTTGCCATATTTGGATCAGCACTGTTTGGGAAGTGCTCCCCTTAAGGGCTGACAGCTCTTAATACGGTATTCCAAGCATAGATATGTGAGTGACACTGAAGAGTGCGTTAAAATGCTTTATCAAATCATAATTACAGCCCCAGTGATTAAAGGGGAAGTGACTCTGATTAGAAGAGTTTCTGGGGACGTGTAAACGGGATGAATATTCAATTGGGAAAGGCAAGGAGAAATATTATTTAGAGTTTTGTTTTTTCTTCTCTCTCTCTCTCTAGAGTGAGGTATGTGTCTGCCAGACTGCTGTGTAACCACAATGCTATGATATCATCTTTACCACACAGATATCATCTGGGCCCTTTCAACTCTAGCTATTGGGCAGAAAATATGCATACAGATATCGGCCCATTAATGTTCAGCTTCTCGCTCTCTCTCTTAACCCTCTGATGTATGGCATTGTCTATAGTAGATATTTAGAAGCAATTTTTAATCATTTAAACTGTGTTCCAGACCACCGTGAGTGATTACGTTCGATTCTTTCCCATAACTCTACACTTTAAAAATGAAACGGCACATGGAAGAACTTTTTGGAGAACCTCTAGGCACCCTAATTACATTACAGGATATTTGAGCCCCCCTCATAAGGTTAGGGTTCTCCAGAAGGTTCCAACTGTCTGAGGAAGCACATGATTCTTTTCATTTATATAGTGTTTTGGCCTGTTAATGGTATGACATTGTGTGTTTTTTTTTTTCTTTAATTGATGATATCATTAATTCAATATATTTGTATATACTGAGAAAGTATATATCATGTTTTTATATAGTTATTTTGAAGTTAAAAGAACATTTATTTATTCATTAATGTCAAGTTTTTTTTATATTAAAAAACAAGCTGTAAAGCACCAAGTAAAACATTATACTCTCATAAATAACTGGACTTCAACATAACAATAACTTTAGGACTACAACAGCTTGTCACTGGGGCAGTGTCCATAAAGGTACATTGTCTTATATATAATGTTGGTTTGAAGCTATATTTAGAACTTTTTATTAATTTAATAATTCTTGCAGATGGTTAACCTGCTCATTGAGAATATATCAAGAGTGCATTTCTTCTTCTCTCTGTTTTGAAGAATCTTATTTAGTTCTGTATGGCCACTGTACGATGGCTGCCAATTATAATCGGGGGAAAACCAGAGTGGGATGAACGGCATTTGACTGTTGTTTTCGTATTCTATCAGCCTGGCATGCAGGCTTAATGCAGAGGACTTTCAGAGCAAATTGGACTTGAATCTGTGAGGAATGTGGGGAAAATGTCCTCTCTCTCTTGCTCTCGCTCTCGCTCTCCACTCTGTTGCGCTTGGAGAGCTCGATGAGTATCACACGTTTTTGTGAACTTCAAGGTATGCACTGTTTAAGCAAAGGAGATAAAGGAGCGTATTATTAGCGGCCGTCTTCAGCAGGCAGATTAGGATTGCTTGAGCCTTTTCTCCCCTCACCTTTGTGAGCCTCAACACTGACTGCCATGTGATAGCCTCTATTTTATGAATAATTTCAGAGAGCGTTCATAAAATGTAGGTTGTGAAATAGACAGCGAGAGCCTTACAATTTTACAATTTCACAACCGACTTCCCTCTTAGAATGACAGTGGCTAACCTGACTATTACCGCTTTTGATTTCAGCAGGGCATGGTTTTGCGCTCTGCGAGCTATACATAAAAAAGCTTAGCGCCGACTCTGAATTTATGGCTAAATGCTGCTTATCTTGCAGCCTTTTCACAGACTTTAGAAAAGAGTCCTATTTTCACCTCACTTCAAAAAATTCCCGCCTGTGTTGTTGTGTACTTGAGCCTCGGCTCTGTTGTGAGCCTCACAAAATAGAAGTAGTGCAGCATTGATATTTTATACAGATGGGATTCTTTCAGCATGCACACACAGATATGGCATGTAAACAACAGTGATGTGCAGATGTTTCAGGTGAAGGCTAATTTTTATTTCTATTCATCTACATTTCTTTGAGTTCTTCGTCTTGTGTGTGTTGAGAGAGAGAACTAATCAAGTCTACCCTGCACACGACTCTTGAGAAAGCTGGAGCGGAAGATGCAGGACTCGATTGTGTGTTTAGCTCGTGTCGTGTTGTATTCACATCGCACCCAGCGCTTACACCTTCCCACATGCCTCCTCAAATCCCCACATTTATTTATTTATGTTTCAGGTTCCCTCCAAATTTACCCTTCGACGCTCAGTAGGCAGGGAAAATTTACATTGCTACATAATCTAAGATACATCTGAAAATAGTGTGGCGAACAGTAGTGGTGATGGAAGCCTCCTGATATTTTCATTGGAGCGTTGTCAGCTTTTCTAGAGAATAATATGAACCATGTGTCCCATTGGCGAGAGAAAATTAGAGACCTTTCATGTGACCCACCTGTCGCGCTTTCAGTGGAGATAATGTTAACCTCATGTCGCCATCATTGGCCACTAGATCTATAGAGCATGTGTGTGTGGACACCAGGGGAGTTTCTCATCTCGCTAGAGTCCCGGGATTTGACACACATTCGCGGACCTCGCAGGGAAAGACTGTTTCTCATAAGAGAATGCACATGCTTCGTGGTGGTAGTTTTTCCATCTTTATTTTCTTCTGTTTTCCTTTTTTCCCCTCTGTTTTTGTTAGCTTCTCAACTGTCTGTTGTGTAGTTTTGAGCGTTGGGGTTCCTCATGGTTCCTCAAGGTTCCTCCGGTTTCATGTGGCCTGTGCCATGCTGTAATAGGTTCCTTGGGCATGATTGGAATATAATAACCATTTTACAGTGTTTCTTTTACCCCCCATATGCTGAGAAAATGCAAAACGTTCACGAGCACCACAGGGCATATGGTTGGACCTGTGATGTCAGTTGTTATTGCTGGATGCGTAGGATAGGAAAAGTTGGATTATTTTCCAAAAATCCACTGTGCAAGGAGCATTATGTCACAAAGGCGACATTGTAGCCAGTTGGGTGTGTTGCAGTGTGGGTCCGTGTATGTGCGTTTTGTGTGAGTCCCAGCTCGTTTTCTTATTCTATACATTGTCCAACCACCCTCAAGTACATGCTTGACGTGCGTCACACCACTCCCGTGCAGAAATCAATGGAAACACTTCCATATAGTATATCGGCTTCGTAATGGAAAAAATATGTATGTTATGCACATTATGCCTTTTTTAAACCTCATAGTCACTTTATGGAAACATAGTGTGTGTCTTAAAAGGGTATAGTTCACTCAAAAATTTAAATTCCAAAAGCTCTATGACTTTCTTTTTTCTTTCTTTTTTTTCTGTACAAGGAAAGTAAAAAAAAAAAAAAAAAAATTTCCTCAGGAGAAAAAATGTCATACAGGACTTATTGTCCTTAAGATCATACATGTAATTGATGACATAATTTTAATTAGGGGTATCCTTTTAACGATAGTTTCAGCTCTGTTATTTAGATTGTGGCCTTCTAACAATATTAAGTTTGGTAGATTATAGCTCTCTGGCTTGTTGCGAGAGGGCATAGAAAGAGCAACAATAATCTCACCCTCTGACTTGCCTGCACTGGTCATGTTGTGACTGTAATTTGGCCAAACCCCCCACAATCGCTGGAACGGAGTGGATTTCTTTAAAGCCGTCCTCCATCAGCGGTGTACTCCAGCCTGATTGCCTCGTGCAGAATGAGAGCATCATGGGAAAGGACGTGCATCTAATAGCTAACCGAAGAACCACGCATCTCTTGTTTTTCACTAATTGAATTCTGCACTAAAATATGCTGGCAGGAGCCCTTACCTTGTTTGACTTATTTATTGCCTGACTGGAGAGGTAATTTGACCTCCTCATTTCAAAGACTCTTTTTTTTCCTGTAGAAAAGGAGTGTTAAACTCAATTACACCACCGATCAGTGACTCAAACACTACATTTGTTATCTCTGAGGGGGGAAGAAGGGAACCACGGAGAAGAGAGGAGCTCTCTCTCTCTCGTACAGTCTGAGAAGCTGTACTATATAGGGGAGAGAGTGAAGTGAGCGACTCCCAGTTATGTCAGTTGAGATTTGTGTCCATCGTTTAAATCATTTGCCTCTCTAGAAAATTAAGAACGAAGAAGAATTCTCAAGCCAACGATTTTTTTCACTCTTATTAATGGATTTGTTTGCATATGCTGAGTGATTGTGGATTTTGAGGTGATTTTTGAAATATGGTTAACAGTGATTTGTTTAGAAATAAAAAAGAAAATGTTTTTTTTCAATGGTTAAGAATTACATCTATGCTGACATTCTTCCTTTTTAAAAGAGTTTTAGAGAGAATAGATGCAAAATTGAAAAGCGTTATGAATTATTTAATCATCTTCATAGCACAAATCCTCCCATTGAACTGTATCATACCAAGTCAAAACAGGAATTTGAGGATGCTCTTGAACTTTAAGAAGTAATTTGTTTCTTCTTTATTTTTGCTCTTACCTTTGCTCTGCCTGAGAAAAACACGGCAGAATGCTTCTGGATTTTCATGAAGCCACTAGTCAAAACCCTAGAGCACAATGTGCTCCTCCCTGCTTGCTGGTAAAAGAATTAAAAGTGAACTTGTGTATGAAGAATGCAAGTACCGATGAGTCGTAACCTCTTTTTTGTTATTCCATCATTCATATCGAGACCTGAAATATTTTTCAGATTTTACATACCACAAAACCCATCCTTGGGGAGCCAAGGCCTCTCCTGGCATACTTAACTGAAGTTTCTTCCTTTCTTCTGATGGAGAATACCACACACAACTCCTTTTTCTCCTTCTGTGTTCTTGACCACGTCTCTTCATTGAAATTGTCTCTGTTCATTCATAGAGAATGTGAACCATTAAGGTTTCAATTAAATTGCAAATGTAATATTTGAAAAATGGGACTTGGCCGTACACACGCTCTTGCATCTGAACAAGAACAAGACAAATAATTTGCTTGCAACCGCCGGGCCTGGATGTAACCTGATCTTTTCTGGATCGATTGATTCCATTCTGGTGTAATTCACCATATGATTGACTTTCAGCACGGCTTACCGTTGGAAAAATATCCCTGTACAGGCTGCGGCCTTAAATAGCGCAGTAATTTGAATACAGATGCTTGCTGCTTAGACCTTGTCACTGGAAATGACTCAGAGTCAGGAGACAATTGCAGGTTGATTATGTTGCCACTGACAGAAGTTGCAGGTTCTTTGTGCATCAGACATATTTGCATATAAATGCTTATTGTAGGCAGCCGAAGCATATCCACTCTGATTGTCTGCACGACCTGTCTTTTTATATTTGTCTGAAAAACAGAATCAAATGAATTACAATAAGGGATAATCTGTATGGGAATTGTTTTTTTCCAATGGGAGGAGGCACATTAATCAATGTGCCAACATTTGTTGACTTGTTTTCAGGCTTTAGTTATCAGTCACATAATGTCTTTCATCTCTGTGTTTTTTATGAATACGATTTGATCGGTATCTGTGTAATGTATCTTAATATTTGCTGTGGCTGCACAATTATTGTCAATTATTTCCCTTAATATTGTAATTTTGATCAATAGAATTTCAAATAAAATTTGAAAAACCTATTTATTTGAGGAAACTGTGCAAAGTTCTGAATCTCATGAATGGTCCGGAATAAAGCTTTTTATCACACCCAAAAAAATCTAAGATTTAGTTTTTGCTGCATATCTCAGTTCAGTGTTTATCAGGCATTTCCATCTAAGATGCAACAGTCACAACTTGAACTACTGAGACTAAAAGTCTTACAAAACAGAAGTAGATATTAATGGAATATTTTATTAGATACTTTTCACATATCAGAATCTTGTTTATTTATTTGATTAATTGTACAGCCTTACAGTAAAACTAGTAATATTTTCTCTGTAATGATTCTTGTGAGTGAATGTTCAAACATTCAGCAATCATTTGTTGTGTTATCCCACATACTTGACCTGTGTGTGCATGCCCGTGCCTTTATCCACATATATGTTTCTCATGTCCATTGTGTGCATATAATACCATAAAAGTGTGTGTGTGTGTGTGTGTGTGTGTGTGTGTGTGTGTGTGTGCAAGGCAGGTGTGTGTCTATGTGTGCTCCTGCTGCTTCAGGCTCTGGGTTCTTTGTCCTGTAGCACTCAGCATGTCTGCCGCCTCAGGAGAGCCAGGGCTCTCTCTCGTCTGGCCACACAAAGGCACAGCCTTTCTTTGAGGTGTTAAAAACTTCCATTTATGCATTCCCTGGACAAAAAGCTCCCGGACCCATTTTCGAGTCCATTGGCAACACAGGCAGACATTGTGGCCACGCTTCTTCGGCACTCATTTCACAGATTCTAAAACTGGTATGTGGTGAACAGGATTTCAGCAGCTAAAATGCCCCGTGAGAGCACGGGCGATAAGAAAGCGAGAGAGAGAACGGCCGGCAGCCCCGTAAACTAAAAGATGAGACCAGGAGAATAAACACATTACCTGGGAAATAGAGAGAGAAAGAGAGGGAAGCAGGCTTGTTTCCATAACCCAACTCAATAGTAGGGACAGATAAATAGAAGGGGTGGAAAAGTGCTTTGTGTCATGGCTAGGGAATAAACTCCATTGACTGACGCCAAATCGATGATAAAAAAGACAAGGACCTGCTTTCTCGTTTTTGCTGCAATTGCATTCTAATCATTTACTGAAGTGCATGTGTTTCACAGAGAACCGGTGAGACTGTATTTTACCAGCTGGGAGTCAAAATTCCTCTCGGGGTGGATTTGAGGCCCGTGGTCGCCGGTCAACCCTTTCTTCCCCTAATACGGACTTTCGTTGTTGTTATTTCACAGCAGAGTAAATCACATGAAATGTATCTCCACTGTCAGACATGAAAGTCTGGCTTGGTCGCGGTGCTGTCTGCAAGTCCAAGGAGAGGAGATGTTTGATTTAAAAACAGCACAACCTCCCCCAACCACGATGGGAGTCGTGAAATACGCTTTATAAACACCCTCGGCTGTAAGCAGGCCCTCTTAAACTAAGCGTGTGCACATTCAAAGAGGAAGATCAATGAAATGGGACGTCTCTTATTTTATTCCAGTGAAAGAAAGTTGGTCTTTTTTGGATCTGCTGCTCTTTCTGACATGAATCTCACTTATTGGGTCTTTATTGCTCTTTGGAGACAATTCAGATTAGAATTTTCTCCCTTTGAGTGCTCGAGTTTGAATTTAAATAGAATTGGCCACACACCACAGGAACTTGAATTGGAATTGCAATTGAAATGAAGATGCAGGTAATGCATTTTGGGAAGTTAATTCAATATTATTAAATTAAAAATATTAAATATTTAAACACAAATATTAAATATGTATTAAGTCTTATACACACATATTTCCCTGGGTGGCATTTCATATCTATGCTCTTTTGCTCTCTCTCTAGAATTTGTCACTCTATAAACCTTAAAACTTCAAAGCTTTTTAAATGTTTCCTTAAAATTTACATTTTTAACTGTCAAATTAAAAATCAATTCAATTCCTTTTAATTTTTTATTTTTTTACTTTATTTAAATTCAATGCTATTCTGCATCCTGTTTGCTACCTCAATTCAAATTCCATTCAAGTTCAGGAATTGAATTAAAATTAAAAAGGCATTATCAATTCAGTAGTGAAAGGCACACATCCCTTACAACTGTACTGGTATCGTGCTTTACACACGCAGATATGTCAGCTGTGGGTGCGCACTAGTTGATTTTTGTCAGAAGGAATATTGGATCTGACAAAAACACCACTTTAACTCTTTTGCTCTTCCGGCCACTGCTGGGTGTGAGTGGCCCATCTTTCGGCTCAGTTCTGCCTTATTTTCACCCACCCCCACCTCTTCTCCCATCCTCCAGACCCTGTCGTGGCCCTGCTGTTAGTACAGAGATAACCTGTCCTCCACCAAGTAAGAGACCGTCCTGCTGATGGGGGATATTGCCTCTTTTGTCCCAATAACTACTTCACCTAAATCCCCTCTTAACATGTTCTGGACTGGGGGAAATAGGACATTTAAAGTGATTTTATTTTTTTGCAGGTTGCTGGATCAGAAGAAAGCTAAGGCAAAGTTGATGCAAATGAAAATGTTCCCTCCTTAGGAGAGTGCAGCATGTCCATGGTCAGAAAGATGAAGGATTTCATCTGTATTTGACCCATCTGAACCACTTTGCCTTCCAGTTCAGCCTCTTAAAGCTCTCTTATCTGTACACATTTACAGCGCATTATGTAAAGCATGCTACTGTATTTCTCCCACTTTTGCAAGTATATTTAAAACAAGCTGCCTGCGCATGCCCTGCAAGAGCATGGCTGCGTTAGTCACTGATTCCCAATCGTCATATGATTGTCAAAGACACAGCGCTTTTATGTAGAGGATTGATTTAATCAGCTGAACCTGCTGTAGATGAACACATGCTTGGGATTTGAAGGCTCACTGGATTTCTGAAAGGACTTTTCCTTTGATTCTGAATTCTTCTTGTGAAATGTAAAGAATGTACAGTTTATCACTGGCTAAGGAAAAGGCAACATCCCCACTTTTGTTTTATTCTGGCTATGAGCTTGAAAATGATTGAATGTTGGAGAATGGAGGCTTTTTGGAGAATCAGTTACTCAAGCGTGTGTATCCATTGGCTTGTGCTCTTGGAGTCAGTTTGTGGTAGTGTGTTTGTTGGAGAGGCTAGCTGGAGTCACTGTCATGGTCGATAGATTAGCCTCACCAACATGAGCTTTAAGCACCCTACTTAACCCCTATGAAATATTCAGCACATTTAAAAATAAAATCTGTTTTCATTTAAACTGGTCAATTCCTCATCTGATGCAGTGTGGTGTAAAGGTTATTTCACAGGAAACCCTATCATTAATTTTTGGGTGCCCCCTAGTCTGTCCTCATGGGGTTTAATGGGCTTTAGCTTTTCGTCTAGTAATTTGCCAAGATGCTCGGCTACTCGAACAGTTCTTCCTTTCTTCATCTCTCTTTATTTCAGCTCCCATTTGTACAACCACAGCTACTTCATCACTGCAGTCATTGTCAGGAAGAGAGAGAAAACAGAGCTCAACATGTTAGAAAGCCGCAGTGGTAATTGCGGACACAATGAATCGGTAATAAAACTGTTGGGTGACTAATAAAAACAGGCTGGTGCTGATTGGAACTCTCTTTAAAGAATTCATGATCACCCAATTAGAATGTCCTGTTTAATCCAGCTCTGCTTAACACTACAGTGGCCTGCCATAGTCATTTATATATCAGGTCAGGGCTTATTGCACTAGTTTTTTTATTTATTTCTAATATCATTGTCATCTTATTTACAATTCAAAGGGTTTTTTCCCCATCCAAACAAATGATTAGCTTAAAAAAAATCATGAATATAAAATTGCACCATTCTCTTTTTCGCAAGCTTGTTACTTTCATAATTTTTCTCACTTAGCATCAAATTATAATATTTTTTGGCCCCCTGCAATTAAAACAGCCATGTATTTATTAAAGCACAACAGGAATTAGTCAGATGTTGTATCGCTCACAAAGAGAAAAGCGTTTATAGAATTACCACCGCTCTCAAGTGTGTGTGGCACGAAAGAGAGCTGGCACTAACTCTGTGAGAGATGTATGAGCGCATGCACACAGATACACACTGTGTACGGTGTGAACCGGGAGGCAGTCAGGCCTGTGGCATGGTCTTTTGAGGACGTGGAATAGACTGTCAGCTCAGAGGTGCTATTAAGATGACAACAGCTTTCCATTCACACGAGGGTCAGACCTCCTGCCTCTTTTCTCCCATTGTCACTTTTATCCTCAAGGTTGCCACATTCAGATCCATTGGAGACCAAAGATCTCTCATTTTATTCTATTAACCCACCCTCCCACACAACCATTTACTTAGTCTGTGCGTTTGACTTAGTTCTTCAGCGCTTGTATGGGAGGGCAGATTCGGGTGCGGAGATGGCGCAAATTGCAGGCGGATCAATTAGCTGTGACCTCAAACCCCTGTGTCCTTGTTTAATTGGTGATGCTGAGGCAGGCTAATTGTATAAATCAACTGGTAATGAGATTCCTGCTTGTTGTGAAAAACAGAATAATGTGGTGAAATGAACATCAGTGAGGTTTGTGCAGCACTATTTCTCTCTCTCTCTTTCTTCTGTCACGTGAAAGGGAAATGTTACACTACACATATGGTCGGATAATGTTGAAACTGGGTGTTGTTGGTGGTTTGGGTGCACCGTCTGTTTGTTTATGTTGCCTTGGTTGTGCCGGCATTGCTGGAGGACCTCAGAAGACCTGCTAGAACTAGCAGAGCGTGTAACTAAATAAATCATTAGTGCTCTGCAGAGAGAGGAATTAGAGAAAACAAGTACTTTGTATGAAAGCCATTTATTAGTCGAATCAAACAGTGCAGGGACAGATTAATGAGGTATTAGAGAAGTGGACTCTAAACATTGTCTAGGATTGAGTCCCTCAGGGAGAGAGCTGAGTAACTGGAGGCTCTGCGGCACAACGACTGTTTAACTTCATCTGCTGGGACTCTGACCGCATGCCGGCACCCTCACTTTACTTCACTCGTCTGATATCCTCTCTCATGATTTTCTGTTTTTATGTTTCTATGTTATTCTTTTACAAAAAATGAATACTTAGCACTGTTTTTAGCACTGATAATAATAAGGAATATATCTTAAGCACAAAATCAGCATTTTAGAATGATTTCTGGAGGGTAATGTGACACTGAAGACTGGAGTAATGGCTGAAAAAAAATATTAAAATAGAAAACATTTTAAAAATGTAATACTATTTCACAATATTGCTGTATTTTCTATCAAATAAATTCAGCCTCAATGAGCATAAGAGATTTCTTTCAAAAACATTTTAATCTTACAGAACCCAAACTTTTGAATGGTGGTGTATATGTATAGTTCCTGAATTTGAATTGAATTTGAATTGCCATAGTAAACAAGGTGCAGAATTGCACTTTAAATTTGAATGCAAGAGTAAAATAGTTTAGAACTATAGAAAATTATGTAATTTACATATTTAATCATATTTTAAAGTTTTGAGAATTAGGGTGGAAGAACACTTAATTACCCAGAATGCATCACCTGTAATTGGTTTGAATTTCAATTCAGTAAACTCCTCTTCCTATCATTCCAGTACAAATTCCAATTGTGGGGTGTGGCCAATTCAAATTCTAATTCAAGCCAATTCAAAATTTTGCCTAACTCTGATATATACATTTAAAGCAAGCTGTGCTTAAACATTTTTTTTTTTCCCTGTTGTAGGTAATTTTCATGAATTCAAAATCAACTCACCAGTGATCTTTGGGAGCTGGGGATAAAGTCTTTCTGTTTATGTAAGTACAAACAGTATAGTTTGGTTTCTGTATCTTGTCCAACATTACTTGTGTTGTATCACTGTTCCATTAACACCTGTTTTTTCCCCTGTGGTTGCTGCTGTCTTATCCCTTTACATCTGTCTGATTTGATTTTAAACTCATGAAACCACTGTACATGCTTCATCAACACAGGAAATGGTGGCCTTAGACAAATGATTACAATGATGAGTGTGTTGTTCTGTTCTGTGTCACTTTCCTAGAACTTAGTTTGCTTGAAAAACAGCACAAGTGACTTATATAAAAGGCTACATATTAACAATTATATGTAGATTATAGCTTTTTTTTGTTACTTTAAAAGGTATAAATTAGTCATTTGAAAACTGGTTTGCTTGTTAGCACCTACCTCCACTTTCCGCTCAAACACACACTTCCATCCGTGCATATAGAGTGAATCTATTCTCTATGCTAATACCAACTATGTTATTGGTTCTTTCAGGCTGCCAGTCGCCCTCAATAAGAGCATTCACAGCAATGAAGAAAGAGCCCCTTTTAAAGAAACACAGACAGGGTCTTAGTAAACAGTCAATATACGGCTGCAGTTTTCTGCCACAATATGTCTTAAATGGGAGTTTTCTCTTTCCAGCATAGTAATAAAGATCATATCTGGCAAAGTGTTGCTCTTGGGTAATGTTGAGCAAACAAGCTTCCTGAAAGTTAAGTTCATATTAATCTTTTTTCAAATGTCACTTCGATATGAGGTGCAGGACAGAGTTATATTAGTGTGCAGAAAGCCCCACTGTTGGCCCTGCATAATTAGGCCAATGAGAATGGCATATTCCAGCTCAAAGTTCAAGGCCGCACACTAATGCAGAAGCTTTATTCCCGTGATGTCAATTCAAACAGCGTCTTTGGCTCAGATCAATACGCTCTATTACACCGGGGCAGGTGCTTTTTATTTAAGCTGTGGTTGTAGTGCGTGTCGATGGCGTGTTAAGTCCACGCTGAATGGCTGTCAGAGGAAAGAGAGGCAGATCAGTGAATGGAAAAATAAGAAAGGGGCCGAAAGTGATTACAGGTTTTGTCTGCCCGACTTGTAACTTCTGGAGGAGTCAGTCTGAATATTTCCGTCAGCCTGAAATGGAGAAAGATCATGCGTTATGATATTATTGGAAAATTGTGCTTCGAGTAAATATGATACCGCTCACGATGACTTTTTTTTTTGTAGATTGACCTCTGCTCTGTGGGCGTGTTGTTGTCTTTGAGCAAGAGTAGGTGTTTGAGATGTTTAAAACATCAGTTTTTGTAACAGCAGAATTTCCGCAGTGGTTTTTGGAGTGCCACGGGTGTTACCATTCGGGATGAGGTTACATGTTCTGTGTCACTACTACAGAACAGCTACGGCCTGTCCCGTTCTAGGCCTGTGAACACAGATATTAACATTGATATGTCACAGGGTCAGGTCTCTCTCTATTTAGGGAATGAAACGCTGATTGTTAAAGGTGAATGAAGGTGAAAGGACCACTTGAGTTAGAACAGTAAACATCAGGCCTATGCTCTGGCCCCGCTCCAGCACTGAGGGTAACAGTGTAAGCCTTGTACTGTACATCAGGTTGGCATTGTGTCAGCATTTAGACCAGTGCGGGTGTGTGTACGTGGGTGGGTGAGAGCGAACGCTTTTTCCTGTATTTTTCCTGTATTGAAAACTTTTTTTTTTTTGGTAATAATAGACATTTGAAGTACAGTCATTTAAGGTTAAACCAACTATCTGAAAGCATTGTTTTGATTTCAAGACATATGTCAGTCATTTAAATACAAAATGCAAAAAAAAAAAATTTGTATCTATGTCCAGTTTCCTTTTCTTTTCAGTTTTCACACTGTTTAAATATGAGGAAGAGAAGATATATACCCGTCCATCGTTCCTCCCCAAATGCTCTGATTCTTACCAGACCTATGAGACCTAACACACCTATTAATCTAAATTCCTTTGCAACTTTAATCTGCATGTTTAATTAATCACAAAATGAGGCAGTAAGTAATTTGGGCGAACGCGTGGCTTGCATGCGCCCGGCGTTTAATCACTCCTGTGCGAAGCCCTTTGGAAACACCTGAGGAAGAGGCGACAGCATCTGTTTGAACAGGCAGAATGCACTCTTTGTCAGTGTGTGCCATTCATCTAATAAAGCTGCCGGAGCCTTCCTTCATTTTGCATTTAGCGTGTCTCGCTGTTGATGTCTCTGTGGGGCCAGTGTCTCCAAGAATGATTTTCTGTAAAAAAAATTTAATAAACAGTTCTCCTGGACCCCTAATGAAAATGAATAACCTTTGGGTAGTTATTTTCCCATCTATTAACAGTCTCTCCCCAGCTACAGTTCTTCACTGACCCTCTTTTTGATTGTTGTCAAGAGAGGCTGTTCAATAGGGGTCGGCATTTTAATTTCATCAGCCCGATTGGGTTGGGTTCTCCTCTTTCCTCCCCGAAAGGCCCAATGGAACATAAAATTTCATCAGTGTGAATTTAGAATAAGATTTAATTGTTGGAAATGTAATTATTGTCATGAAAGGAAGTCCTAAGGTCTTGAGACATCTGCGGTGGTCGAGATATTTAGGGCACGGTATCGATTCGTTTTCTTATTAGTTCTCATCAGGATTCGTTCGGTGATGCCAAGAGCATCATATTCTGGATTGGCACCTATTTTTCTGCACGCATACAGGTGTGTCCTCTCAATCCACAGGGTTGTAAGGGATACGTTTTTCAAATGAAATACCACTCTGTTTATTTGTACTACATTCGGCTGGTATAGTCTAGCAGACCAGACTGGCTTCTTCTGAGCACCATTGATCATCTAGAGCACAAGATTTTCAATAGTCTTCAATCACCCCGCTATGACCTAACATCCCAACATCACGTTGTCATGGCTGGGGCAGTGGCTTCTGCCAAGGTTTATTCAATAAATCATCCTTTTGATGGCTTGATGTGCTTTATCTAATTTTCAGAAGAATTATACATAATATAAACTTGGCTGTCTTCCCTTGTTTCAAGGTAAAGACAGTAACCAAATGTTAAAAGGTGTTCTCTTATTGACTATATATAGACATACTGAGGAACATGACATTAATCTCCTGGATTCCACAGCTGGGCATAGTAATGCATAACTAAAAGTCCTGTAAAATGAATGAATGATTCCAACCATGAACTTTTCTACCAAAATGCCATGAATCCTCCAGAGCTGATAATGTGCCCTGACCCTGGGGTGTGAAATCCTTGTTATGTTGAGAGTTGCCAGTTAATTGATTTGCAAATTATTTAAAGTTTGTGGGGCCCAAGGGAGCGCTTGCCTCTAATGATGCCCATTCCCATAGTTTGCTTCTCTCTGTATTCCACTGCCTCTGCATGATTGTAATAAGGTAATACGTCTTATACAAGATTTACAGTGCATTTTCTCCAGTAGAAAAAGCAGAAATTTTGAAGTCTTGTAGCACGTAATGAGAGGGAAACTTTGATATTAATTTATTATTTAGCACAGAAACTCTAAATACAGTATCTAAATCCTGTTTTTTTTATTCAAATGTGTCCAAACATTGAGAAAGAAATGTATAATTGTAGTTTGCATTTTTATTATTATTAATTAATTGTATTATATTATTATTTGCATTAATATGACAAAAATGATATAAATAAATGTACATATAAATCAATATATTGTCAATATCAACATAAATAAATAAATATTTGTTTAAATATAATACATATATTTGTTTTTTTTAAATATATTAATTTTTACAAATTTATATTTATTTAATTATTGTTTGTATATACGCACAGAAATCATAAATAATTATAATAAAATTAATAATTAACAAAATGCACAGACATTCCTTATAATCTTGACTAGTGAAGTTAATAGTACTTAAAACTATGCAGTATATTATGTATTTTTAGCTGCATTTCAAAACTATCCACACTCACTTTTCTTTTTACATATTTTCTGCTAATTATATTGAATATATAAATGCAACGTCGTGCTATTTTATTTTTGCCAGCCACCTGCATGAGCCATATCTGAAAAGGCGGCTTGTTCAGTTGTTTTGGACTCACAGCACCTTCTCAAACTTTATTAGAGACAGTCCGCATTTCATTGTTAAGTTTATCTCATTGACGTATCTTGACTTATCTTATTTTTTTGTTTGTGCATCAACACAGCAAGAATAAGTCTCCCAGTAATACAGAGAATATTTTTAGTAGTTTAGTGTGACTTGTTAAAGAAATCTTTTTTATTTTTGCCCATGTAGATTGTAAAGGCAAACAGTGCTGAGGTCATCCGCACACATTAAACATGCCCATGAATCTGAGGCTATCTGATTACCACTTGACTCGTAGGAATATAATTAGCACTTCTGCTCCTCTGCTGCATATAATGGGATAGATTCTCCCACATGCTTTCATTCACAAGTGCACTGCCCACCCAAACACTTAGTGAGTCAGTGAGATTCACCTTAAGTCACTCCTATCGTTATTTTGGAGCTTTCATTTATGCCGGTTGTCTTTTTTTCTTCTGCAAAAAAACTAAACATCTTTCACTAAACGGCCTTTACATAATCTAGCATCTCACATGCAATAAACGAACAGCGATCTTGAAAGTAGTTTAACATTATGTTTTAACTTGTTTAACTTTGTTCTGTCTCCTTCGACTAGCCCAAACGCCAAATGAAGCGTAAAACGTTGAGGGGGGAAAAAACTCTGTGAAACGAGGAACCGCTTCCGAGATCTAATTGATTTGTTGCACAGATGTAAGTTAAGAGAGACCTCACCTTTTGCAGGGCTTGTAAGTTTGTAAGCACACGGTAATGTGTCCATTAGGGGAGTCAGATGCTCAGCTGGTTGAGTTGTAGAGGGAAGGTGCTTGCCGTCTAACCCACTAAGTGGCTGTTTCTCTTTGCTAATATAAAAGAGACCCTGAGCCCTCATTAGCAGGCGCTGTCATTCAGACACAGAGTGTCGGCCTGATTTAAATAAAATGAAATGAAGATCGTTCTTTCTGGTCCCCTGGCTTCACTCATTGCCATAAACATATGCTCTGTGCCCTGCTTCTTTCCATCTTATTTATGACTTTAATTTGTTGTGTGGGCTGCGCTGGAAATCAAATTTAATACAATCCTCCCAGGGACCCTGTCATATAATAACATGGTAATTTCTGTGTATCCTTTTGAAAAATGAGGAAATTAATTCTTCCTGACATGTTCTAATTATTCCAGTGTGAACAGGCAAATCCAGTTTCTCTCTCTCTCTCTCTCTCTCTCTCTCTCTCTCTCTGATAAGTGTCAGAGGCAGGCGCGCAGCCTCGACGGGCATCTAGGTGCTAATGCTGACCAGCAGTGCGTTTAATTTGAAACATGAGCAGACACCTTTCAACACACCTTCCTAATGTTGGGTTGCTTCGCACAAATTAATTCACTACTCATCAGGGTGGGTGAGCAAGGGGGGTTGAGATAAGGGATGGGACACCGGTGCTGTTAGCGAGAGTGTATTTAATCGGTGGGCTATGGTGGGGAGGTGGAGGAAGCCTCTCTCTGTCACGTCTTCTTTTGTGATCCCGTTTGGAGGTGTGTGCACGCGTGTGACAGGAGGACACCCGTGAGACGTGTTTGGATCTGTGGACAGAGGGATTTTTATTCCTCCTGTTCCCAGCACTGTCAAAACCTTTTCACACCTTTCGTGGCTCGCATGAGAGGGGATGAAATGCTAATTTAATTAGACTGTCATCAGTCACTTCAATATATAGTGCTTTGGCTTTGCTATAGAATCTGTTTCTGCCTTTTTTAAAAACTTATGTTTCTTCTCTGTAGTGCATTTATGCATTTAGCAGAAGCTTTTATCCAAATACAGTATGTCGAAGGTATACAGATGTACATAACTGCTTTTGTGTCCCTTGGGAATTAAACCCACAATTTCGATGTTGCTAAATCTACCAGTTGAGCTACAGAAAAGGTTCTGAGATAAGAATTTATATTTTTGAACGGAATACACCCATATTAATAAAATAATAATAATAATAATTCTATTATGGACAAGGCTGAGTATTTGTGTGAGTGACACAAAAGTTTAAACTCCCTATTACAGCACAGTGTGCTTTCACTGAGCGCTCAGGTGTAGGCCAGGAAGAACTGTGAGATCACATGACACCATGGGCTGTTATTATTGCCACATGTCAACATTTCATTTTGCCGTTTTTGCCAGGGCACAGTTGTGTCACAGTAGCTTCTGATTAGTATTACTATGTTACCAGTCAAGGAACAGTTGATTGAATGAGTCAAAACGCAGAGTGTGTTTTACGTCAAGTGCTGTCCTCTAATACCTGTCAGCGAGTGGCACTCTGAGGGAAAATATCCCTATCCCCCCTTTTTCCCACTCTAGTTATGAACCGTGTTTAAGGCCCTGTGACAGGAAAAATAAACAAACAAAAATAGAGTGAACCTTTGGGTCGGGTTAAATCCACAAAGGCCTAATTGATTTTATGAGTGTGCGTGTTGCAGAAGAGAACCTCCAAATTATGACGTCATGTGCACTGAAGAATAGAAGAGCTTTGTAGTCTATGGGTGGGGTCGCGTTGAGTCTGCCTCGCTCTGGTTCGCTGAAGAGGGGCATCGCCACCACGGCGTCGCATTATCACATCCCACACCCTCAGAGATTAATCAGTGCCATCTTGACATGCTGGAGGAAGATGTGGTCATCTTCTTCATGGAATAAATGATTCATTTTGGGAACTTCAGTTCTGTAATCTTAAGACTTTAGCTGTTAATCTGGTTTGTGGCCTTTCCTTGTGTATGAAGATGTGTCCTAAATTAATTTTTCTGGCTCTCTGTTTCCCTCCTGCTGTCTGGAGAATATCTATAGAGGAGATCTGTGGTAGTATGTAGAATAAGTTTAGTCATGGAATCTCTGGGATCTCCATCTCTAGCCCGAGCCCACCCACTCTCCATAGCACTACATTAATTCAGCCAGTCAATTTGACTGAAAGTTTGAAATGTGCACTGCGTTAGTGAGGGAGGCCGTACAGAAGCCGTGTTAATAGCGAGGGCTTGTTGTCCATATGGTACTGTTTTAATGGAGCACATTTGTTGCAGATGGTGGGAGACTTCGCTTGGGCAGAAACGGTTCTTGGCAGGTCTTTGGAGAAAAAGGCGCATGGAGCTTGACTTTTAACGCTGATGTTGATCTTCGCTGTTTTTCATTCAACAATCCGTTGCCCTTGAAACATGGTCTGTTCTAAATTTAAGCCTCGCTTTACTCTGTTTATTTATTTCTTTTCGTTATGCTGAGACAATACTTTGTTGCTCAGTCACTTTTTCCTCAGCTCGGCCTGTAAACCGCAGCATAATCCTTACACACAGGGAACGTAGTTGTCTCAATTTCTACAGTGAGTTTTTTTTTTTTTTTTTCAGCTGCAAGAGAGAGGGCTGAGGTAACGCAGCAACCAGAGGGTAAGAAAATTGAGGGGGACACAAAAACTAATCACTTATATGCTACTGTTACAGTGATGAACTCTAAAAGACAGAACTAGGTATTACTGCACAGAGTGGTCTAAAAGTCGAATCTCATGAAACTTGTCATATTGTGCTTTTATAATTATCATTATTGTCCATTATTATATTTAAATAATCACAATTATTATTATTATATTTTAAATATTTTTATTTTAAACATTTATTTTTATTTTTATTTATTTTTATTAAATTTAATAATCATCAATATTCCATTCTGCTTAAAGAAAATGAAGCCTGTGTTAAAATCTAAGTGACAGTTAAGCACTTTATATCCACCCAGAGTAAACACAAATGAGATTCACTATTGATAATTACAGAACAGTCTGGGGGCAAAAACGTAAAACACAGATGCTATGAAAACGTCACAGTGCAAAAAAACTAATTTTTGTTTTGGGGGTAAAATGAAACCACATTTACATGAGATTCACCCATTAAGTGTAGAATTAAAACTGAATGGAAAAACCCTCATTTCCTAAGGTGATTTTAGGCCTTTACCATGTAGGCCAGTTATTCTGTATGTCAGAGATCTCACTTAACATTTCTAGTGTGTTATTCTAACAATCTAGATACATGATTCATATCCTTTACTCTATTTTATTTAGCATATTTTTAAGCAGAATAAACAGACCTGGCAGTCAAACCACATTTAAATCTAACCCCTCTTCTCTCATTGCTCAGAGCATGCTCTCTGAAAGAGACAGACACTGTCAGAATGCTTGTGTTTTTGCTGTCTTCTTGCTGCCCCCAACAAAAGCAAGAGTTGGATAGAGAGAGAGTGTGAGAGGAGGGTGTGTGAGAGTGTGTGTGTTTTTTAACACTCCCTCGGATAAGCGAGGAGACACGCTTGATTGCCTCTGTTGCGTTTTTACTGTTTTCTCGCGTTGTCACTGCTGTGGCAGCACTTGGGTATTATGTGAGCAGAGCGCCCATGGCCGAAAACACTCCTTTCCCATCCCCCCAACGCCCCCAGACACCTGACTGTGAGAAAAGTCTCGGCGGGTCTTACGGGTCCTCTGGCCTGCTAAGTGCTGGCCGGCCTGAAAAGCGCAGTGTCCTTGGGGTTCTCTGATCTCACTCTTTCCATTCTCTCAGTGGCTTTGTCTCTACCCATCCACAGCAGCACAACTCACCACTGAGAGGAAAAGACAGAGAAAGAGAGAGAGAGAGGATGAAGGGAGGGGAGAGGCATGGGGCAAATTACACCCATGTCACTGAAAGCGAAAACATTTAGGAGGCAGAAGACTGAATGTCTTTTGACTCTGATGTGTCTCTTATTTATGATGATGATGATGTGAAAGAGGGAGTGGGGTGTTAGAGCATGAGAGAAATCGCTAATTAGTTTCAGCACTTGATGAATTCCGGTTCTGCAGTATTGCATTTTTTAAAAAAACAGCTCTGGAAATGCATAATCTCTGGTTGTTGCTCCAGGAAGGACTTGCATAGTGAAGCTTCACTTGATTGTATAATATTATATAAGATTATATTATATATAAGAAAACCCACCCTATATATATATTCTTATTTATATGTAATTATGTAATATAATTAATATATTATTTATTAAAAAAAAAATAAAAAAAAAAATATATATATATATAATATATATAAATATATATATACCACCACACCTGTCCCTAGCTTTACCCGTATCCACCTCAATATGAGCAAAAGTGTTTTGCAATACAATATGAACACAATAAGTACATTGTACTTATTTTTTGATGTAAGTACATAGTAGTTAAGGACACCTAATATAAAGTGAGGCCGAATTTTTTATTATTTTACTCTTTCTGCCTTATGCTCTTTATGCTCTTTACATTATGCTCTTTACATTGTCTTTTCCATAACAGTTTACTTTACTATACAAACAGACCCTTGATCTTTATAAGTCATATGTATGTATGTCTTGTAAAGTCCAAAAACTGAGACTAATGGAAACCCTTTGGAGACAATTTCCAAACATGTGCCCCCAAATTTGCGGCATTAGACTTTTAGAACAGCCTCTGTGCGTAGTGATATCATGACCACATCCTCCCGCCTCCCTGTGGTTGCGCGGCCCAGCATTGGCTCAGAGTTGGCCCTGTGTGGGCCCCTGTGGTCCAGCTCCTAGAAGCCGCCGCAGCCCCGCCACACATGGTCCACAGCTGGACCACCACACGCTGCTTTGGGAGGAGCAGCGCCCAGGAACCACTGTCATACGATAACATATCATCAAAAATGGGACTGGAAAACCATGTACGCTAATGACAAATGTCTGTTTCTCTGAAAAGACGGATGAAAAGCTATTAGTGGAGCTGTGGGGAGTGTTATATCTTTGTTCTTGCATTTGGTTTGGAAGATAAAAATGTTTCAGGGACAGTCGAGGATGTGTTGGTGGTTTTGTCTGTTTTCTCCCCTCTGTTACTGTTTTAAAGTTGCCATGCTAACTTGTGTTCGCTCAGTTACAATGGCTCTCTGTGTATTTCTCCTGCTACAGAAACCAAATGCTGAACATGGAGGGCTTTCTGCGTAGCAGCTTTTTACTGAGGTTAGTTGCTTTAGTTTTTCTGTCGTTGCCACAGGGGGTCCAGCGGGCTGAATTCATCTGTCCTTTCACAGCTCTAATATCACACCACCTAGCATTAGCCAACTTGTGGGATGATGTGTTGTCTGTGTTTGTGTGTATGTGTGCAAGTTTTAGCTCAGAAGTGTAACTCCTGCAACTCCTGCACTCCCTCCCTGCAAATAATCAGACCTAAAGCATTACACTCTTCATACACCCTGTGCCGCCTACCCCAGACCCTGTCAGTCAGCGAATGCATGCACATGTCACCTTCCCCTCTGCCCCAGCTCACTGATTGGTCAGATCGGGAGTGGGTGGGGCTTAATTTGTGATTCTCACCATTTCCTGTTTTGTCTGTTTGTGTTATAACCGCAGTCAAAACGAGTAAGGATGAAGGATGCCATTATCCCATCCCCTTCCTGTGATTCTAATTAAGATTCGAATTCGTGCTGGGTGTCTGTGTGTCACTGCGCAGAGGAAGTAAAAAACAGCGAGTGTGTTAGCCATTGGCTGTTCTCTCTCTGTGCAAAGCACCTTCCCCACACTTGAATTTCTAGCAACCCTAATTAGTGATCTCTCATTAAAAACATCAGCACCAACATCTGCCTTTTTAAAGCTGCTGTCAGCCAAACTTTGCTAAAGCTAATGAATCCCCTTTGATTTCTTTTTCAAAAGGTCATTTAGTTGATTAAATTAATAACAATTTTTATTCTCTTTTCAAGCTTTCAGAATCCAAAAAAACGAATGGATGTTATTCAGTAATTAATTATATTTGATTTTCAGTTTTTTAATAGCTATTCATTTTAATTTCAGATAAAAACAAAAAAACAATGCTGTTTTTTTTTTTCTCCCCAAAGTCAACATGAAATACTTAATACAAGTTCCTGGTCTTCTGATGATATTTTTTTTTTGGAGAATGGAGGATTGTGTTTGACTTCGGCCACCTGTTGCAGCAGTATAACTTTATATTTTGGGGCAGTGGCCCATTTTAGTTTATTCTAAAGGTTATGTTTTACCTTCATTCTTTTTTCTAAATAATCACGAGATTAAACTGGAGTAAATGCATAATTGTATGCTCCTGTAATGTGTGATTGGTGGGGAGATATACATTTGCAAATATTTTGGGAAATGACTCAAAAACTTATGTCATAGCATGAAATCTGACAATAGAAAATGACTTTCTAGTAATGGCCTCTAGTTTGTAATCATTTGTGTACTGTACAAATGGTATTAATAGTCAGAGTCAGACTCTCCCAAACATTCTGTTTTCAAATGCATTTAATACATTCATCTTGAAATTTCAAATGAATTCCATCAGGTGCTGATACATTTTTATGAGTAATACTCACACACGCATAATATTTTATTTAAAAGTTATACTGTGTACTTAAAATTGTTTTATAAACACCAGCATTTTTCAGTGTAAACAGTGAAACATCAAGGCCCTGTTTTCATTTAATTTTTAAAAGCAGCAAATTGGAATTATTTATTTTTCATTGACATGCATAATGGACAGTGACATTTTTTTTTTCTTTGATCACATCAAAGAATTGATAGCTGGGAAGTTTTGCCTAAGGGTGGGAATGAGTGCGTGAGTGAGGGAGAAATAGAGTGAGGAAAAGTGAGAGAGAGATGTCTCCAGCAGTTCTAGGCTAATCCCAGAGGAGAGGACCTCCTCCTCCATCTCTGCCATTATTTGATGTAATGAAAAGAGAAAGTGTGTAACAGCTAGATTGTTAATTAATTTACTCTAACAAGATGAAGATAAATGAAGCACACTGAAGGTTGACTAGGCAAAGAGGGCCCACTTAGCATTCCCTCTTCCCTCGGCCTCTGCTCGCACACAAAGAGCCGTTCTCACACTAGTCAGCACATGAGGATTCAAATGACTAACTGCCTTCATCACTCTCAAAAACTCATTTCAGATTTTACTCAAACTTTCTGTTCCATATTGACCTAGATTTGAAAGAAAGCTGAAAATAAAATGTGCTTTGATTTCATCAGATTCCAGCACTTCTGGACTGCCGCTCATTTGTCATGCATGCTGATGATTAATTAATATTATTCTCTATGGTTAGTTATTTTGTTTATAGCTATCAGTCACTTTATTGACATGTTTGAGTTTGGCTTATGAGCCTTATTTTTGTGACAGCTGAGCCGTAAAGTTTCAACCTGGGCCCGTGTATTACTTTAATGTCGAATAGAAGCAGTATGGCAGGGTCATTTTTTATTGAAACTAAGATACACAGAGATAATTCTGTGTAAACATGGGCTCAGATCTTCATGGTTCTAGCACAGGGAGACAACCTAAGCCCCCTGTGCCCAAAAGATGTTCTTCAGTGGCCCAGCCCCATTCAATAAATGAATAGTGGTGGTCTAATGCGGATTGGTGGTTATTTAAGCGGTGAGAGAAAGAGGCCCAGACACACAAAAAAAGAGAAAAGCCAGACAGTTGTCTTCATCCAAGCCCTTTTTTTTCAGTGTTCTATCAAGGACCTTCTTTGCCAGACAATTCAGCATGGGCCCCGCATGGCAGAGCAGACCAATCACCGTGGCACCCATTCTCTGCCCCTTTATTTTTCAAGTCGCCAACAATAGCTTGTTGATTGTGTGGACAACACCAGCACAATTACCTTCTCTGTTGTGGTGGCGAATGGCGTTTTAAAGTCCGCTCTTCCATAATAGAATCATTATTGTTATTCTTATAGCAGGGCCTCAGGAGAAGGAATAGCTGCTCCGGTATGTCATTATTTTGCAAATGTTCGATTAGCTCAACATGAACTGTGCAGCAAGAATCACAGCTAATTAGACAGAGGGAGCTTCGCCGCTGGCCCCTCCAGCTCCTGAGTTAAAAGGTACCACTTGATGGGCCAATAATATAAAGAAAGGTGGTAAAAAGAGGGATTAGAGCTGTTGCCGTAGTAACTCCAGCTTCCATCTGCGAGACGAACAATGGACTTGTGTTCCTCCACCACCTTTGATTGAAAAATAGAAGCGAAAGAGCTAGCGCTCTGAAAGGACAAGACCCTTTTTAACAACAAACTGGAATTCTGGCCTAATAGGCTCTTTGGTAAAAGTTGTTTGGTAAGACTAGGGAAGGATAGAGGAGACTAGAGGTCGTCATGTAATCCAAGGACAGCAAAGGTCGGTGTCTCCCCGAACAATAGCAGTTTGTTTTGGGTGTTATGTTCGTTTGGCGCCGTCATGGGTGCGGGACCTGCAGATTGGCTCCTTTCGACACTTCTTGAAAGAGATGGAGAGGGAGGAGCAGAGGGAAGTGATGCAGTTTAGCAAGCAGGAACAAAAGTGCTGCACGGCCAAAACCTACTTGTTCCTAAATGACTCTGAATAAACACTGACTAGATTTACGCCTAATTTGGGAAGAAAATAACTTCTCCAATTAGAAGGAGCTGTCAGATGTTGTTTGGATGGCCTCCAGTCATTCCCATCGTTATTCCCAGTGCAGTGGTGTAGAGAGGGAGGGAGGGAGAGAGGGCAGAGGAGAGAACAGGTTTCTGCATGGCTCTGTTTGTTCCTGGCACTTTGTTTGCCTGATAACTGTGGCCTTAGCAGTTTTCCTGCCTGCGCATAACTTTTGTTCCTCCTCTCTCTATATTTACAGTAATTGTCCAACATAAATAGGTGCGTATCCACAAATAATATTTTTCTGACATCCCATTTATACTAGTTTATCAGAGTTGACATCAGATTTTGAATGCTGTCGTATCATCCCACATTTTCGAATGTGACATACTGAAGTACAAGTAAATTTATACAATAAATGTTTCTGTTAGAATATTTAAGAGCTAAAATGTTTAGTTTAATCCCACAATATGTAAAATAAAATTTTATATATATATATATATATACATTAATCTTTCCAGACCGTTTGTCCGTCCTTCAAAAAAACATTTGTCATGCAAGTGAACAAAGAGCCATTAGAGCTTTTTGTCAGGGACAATATGTTTATGATCTACAATCTCCGTCCCTCCGTGTCCCTCTTTCATTTTATATCCCCTATTAGCAGAGGAATATGTCTGCTCACATTAACCTAATTTATGGTCAGGGCCACTGTAACAGCAGCACAGGTTAATGAATTTGGCATTACTGAGTAACTGTTATTGAGGGCTGAGGAGGAGCCAAGCAGATGGGAGAGATTGTAAAGCTCTCTGCTTTGCATGACGACGGTTGAAAGACGGATAGGAAAGGAAATTATGTGAACACATGATGAACCCCACCACCCACCTGCACAATTGTGTTAACCTCTTGTTTTCTGCCTGGACGTTTCTGACTTATCAAATCATAATTTGTAAATCATGTACTGAACCTGACTCAGCTAAATTCTAAATGGAATTTTTATATGATTATTGTTCATTTGAGAGAATCAGTTTGGCATGTAAAACAGTTCTTAGTTAAGCCACCCTGGGAGATAAGTGTCTTGACAATAGACTTTTTCTCAATTTGCATCTCATTTTTTATCATATATTTTAATGTTCAAATCTGTTCTCTTTTAACACACTCATGAAAATCAATATAAATATAAACTGTATATTAAAAAAAACTTTTTTTTCCTTCTAAAATTAACTTTTTAAGCAAAAGTCTCCATTTAATTTCTTGTAAAAAAAAATTAGAAGATGATACAAAACTTTTTGACTAAACCCAGTATTGTGCACTCACACTAATATACATCTTCTAAAGTGGACATACTTGAATGTGAGTTTGCCTCAGATGTTCCATTCACATCAATACTGTTTTTGGCTCACAATAATATGTAATGACATGCCAAATGGTTTATGATTGTCGTTTACATCGATCAACACAATGAGTCTTAACAAAACTGCCCTGTGATGACTCACTGGTCCTTGAGCTTGTCTTCCAGGCATTTCATTCCTCCCTCCATCTCTCCCTTTCTCCCTCTCATTCTCTCTCTCTCTATCTATCTCTCTCGCTCCATCATCATCTTTTATTCCTCTCCTCTGCTTTCAAGGCACAAGTACTTCCGCCCTTTCTGCCTCAACACAGTTGTGCATGGCTCACCAACCCTTTCAATTTAGATTTCAATTATCATGTTAGTTTTGTGATTAGATTGTGTCCTCCAGGAATCAAACCTCTCTCTCTCTCTCTCTCTCTCTCTCTCTTCCCCTCTGCAATCAGATTGGATCTGATGAATTGCGGCTGTAATTACGGAAGTTATTGAATATGCAGATCACTGATGACTAGCAGTGTATCTGTTCATAGTGCATTAACTCTAACTGTATCAAACGAGAGGCTTGTTCAAGACCCACTCAAGTAATGAGAGAGGGCCAGTGGATGCCATTAGCCGGAAATAATAGCACGCTTGAAAGGGGCGAACTTAATTAAGACCTATGCAGCCCCATTATGGTGCCTTTGTTTTATTCCCTGAGTGTACGCCTATGTGTGTGTGCTATAAAATGGAGTTTTCTGGCACAGTTTCTGGCCAGGTCAGCTGATAAAGCATCGTGACCAGCGGTTTTACTGTAAACACACAATGAGGTCTCCGCTGGGAGGTTATGATTTGCTCAGCATGAGGTATTTTCCCCAGCTCGCTCTGATCGCCTTTTTAAAGGGACCATGATGCAAACTCTGAGACTGATAGGTGGTAGTTTGATGGGGAAGGGTGTCACGGTTAAAATTAGAGAGAGAGAGAGAAAGAGAGAGAGAGAGAGAGAGAGAGAGCGAGCATAAAGTAAGTGCTTGAACATTGTTGAAGCTGCTCCCTGTCTCCAAACCTTGGCCTCTGGGTCCACTACATAATCACTCACACACACAAACACACCTCTCGCCCTGCGTATGTCAAGCTGCTCTCCCAACAGTTTAATAGCAAGGGTGCTACAGAGCGCTGTAATCTACACTTGACTTCTGAGCTCATAATGTGACATACCACATTACACAGAGTCTCAGAGACAGGCAGATGCTCACTAACTGGCCAAGAGATACTCAGTGTTTTAAAAGTGGAGGGCCCAGTGAAGTGGTAGCATTAAATTACCCAACCTGTCAGTCACAGACTTTTTTCTTTTTTCCCCTTAAGCCAAGAACAGTTAGAGCTAGAGGCGTTGAAGTGATAGTTCACCCAAAAATGTAAATTCTGTCATTTACGTTTTAGTTTTAAACCTGTATGCTTTTCTTTTTTTCTGTGAAACACAAAAGATGACGTTTTGAAGGATGTTCATGTTGCTTTTTTCCATACGACAGCTTTTTAAAAGTTTAAAACAGCATTTTTATGCTTTTTTTAATGTTTCATAAATTCATGAAGATTTTCAGTGAATAACATCCCCAAAATTTTGATCTGTTCCTCGTACACTATTGTAAAGTTTGTGGACTGTAAGATTTTTAAAGTGTTTTTGAAAGAAGTCTCTCATTTATTTGATAAAAATTACAGTAATAATGTGAAATATTATTACAATTTAAAATAACCATTTTTGTTTTAATACATTTTTAAAATGTAATTTATTCCTGTAATGGCCAAGCTGATTTCTTCAGCCGTCATTACTCCAGTCTTCAGTCTTCCAGTGTCACACGATCCTTCAGAAATCATTCTAATATGCTGATTTGCTGCAAACCAAAATTCTTATCTATGTTAGAAAATAGTTTTGTTTGAAACACTGAAAACAGCCGCACAGGGAGTGGTTACATCAACAAGCAGTTACGGTGCTTTGAATACATGGATGCATCTAGCACTACAATATTATAGTCAAATAAGCTAAACCAGCATACACACACACACACTAAAATTAAAGAATACAGTGTGTGAGCCGTCTATACAGTGCTATGAATCTCACATATTTATCATCTCCCCAGAAATGACTCCTGGTGGGAAGTACACATACACACACTCCCTGCATGCTTAAATTGTATGTAGCTAAATGGCCCGCTTAAATATTTACCCTAAAACTGTCTCCATTTGCTGTGGAGGTGACATCAGAACAAAACAGAAGGAGCATCTGCCAGCATTATGCTTTCATAGCGCTGCATAAAATGTGTTGTTTGTCGCCTTTAAAATGCAGCACTTTTATGAATAATGCAGCTCTCGATTTCAAGAGGAAACACTTAGAAGACGGATTCATAAAAAATAAATCCCCAAGTTAGTTTTTTCCTCTGTGATCATAGGAGGAACCGTTAGAAAGTTAAGTGCTAGCATAGTAAATGAAACGAGCTCATCAACACAATGCTAAATTGTTAGCCGCAGCACTAGTGAGATAAAAAGGCACTCTCTCTGTTTCTTTGTAACTGCTGGATTATGAGGTCTATTTAAGCTCTAATTAGTGTTCGTTTCAGGAGTTTCCTGTCTTAAATGTGTATTAATGTAATGACAGAGGATGTGTTTGTTTTCAGGAGTCTAAGTGGAGAGGCTTAATACAGGCTAGCTAAATTAGCACATCCATTCTGACAAGTACTCTAATAACTGATGCAGATTAACTTATGACCCTGTTTGGGAGCACAAAGCTCATGGCCACTGTTGCTCCGGTGGACCAAACTCACTGTAGTTAAGACTCCGAGAGGCTTTAGCGCCTGAACTGCTGGCCGCTGCCGCCTGGTTCCGTGTATATTATTAGGTTAATAGGATTTCACTTGTTTACACCAACTGTTAGCTTAACTCGAGGTCAAAGAGGTGGCTTAAACTTGTGTAATTGGCTTATTAAGAAGGCTCAAGTAGCATTGTAGTGAGGGGTTAAAACACACACAGACACAGTCAGGGTGCCATGCGACATGCGTTGAGCACAGGCTAGCTGCGTGCTCGCTGTTTTTTTAGTCTCTGATAACGCGCGGATTGTGAAAGATGACCTTTGTCAGTGGCTAGCTATTGTTTGCGGATTGGTTGCACACTCTGCAGGCTGTGAAAGACACATCTGCTGCCTCGCACGCAGAAACTGAGAGGGATAAAGGGGAGGAGGGGAGGGAAGACCTGTGCCACACGTCCCACACTGCCACAATACCTATCCTCTTATCAAATATTTGTCTGGCCTTCGCTACCTATTTACTTTCCCTCTGTTTGCTTTGCTTATTCAAGTCTCTCTGTGCCAGAGAGTTACCAAAGACTAGATGCTACAGTCTCTTTTTTTTGTCCTGGGTTATTCACCTCCTGTCAGAGGGCACATGGACATTTTCTTTTGTTTTATAGTTTACTTTCAATTTTCTCTTTCTCACAGCTTTTTTCTGACTGAAAAGCGCATCATACACCACCGCACTCTCGTTCATAAATATGTTAGCGATTCGAGTTGCTCCTTGCTTCGATGACAAACAGAAGTGGTGTTAATTTGCTCACTGCTCACTCACTCTTCCCACAAACCCTCTGCTGAATGGCCCAGCTCAAAATGTGTATTTGTTTAATATGTTTTTGATTGATTCAGTGATGATGATCCATACAGTCAGTATTGAGAACACACACACATTCGGGAGCACAAAAGGCCTCTTTGTGCTGCTGGCAGGCAGGGCTCATGAATTTGGGAAGTGGGGTTGAGATTACTCGATTATTTCATACGGGGGCCCAGGCAAATCACAGAGCCCAGTCCCCGCCGCAGAGAGTGGGATGGCTGTGGCGACAACGAACCACAACAGAGGCCGAGCCCGAACCCAAAAGTGGTGGACAGCAGCCAGAGACAGATACAACCCACCCCGTCACACACTTGCGGTTTTTTAAAAGAAAGCAATTTAGTTAATGATTTCATTCTGAAAGCCTGTCATGATGCATGCGTCTTCCCCTGCCAGGAAAAGGAGAGCAGGGTGGAAAAAAGGAAAGAAGGAGAGATGAAGGTGTTAGTCAACATGACTACACTTAAGTTCTAACTGCTTGTGGCTGCCGCACTGATCGTGTTACCGAATGGAGCAGACCGTTGTAATGCTACTTACAACTTGCTGAGGAAGCCCGTCACAGACCGTAGAGGGTTTTTTCTAAGCTAGACTCCAGTCAGATATTTTTCCAGCTTTTTAAGACACTACTGTGCTGTTGTATCTGAAACGGGAGCGTGTGAGTTGGTCAGACTCATGCTTTAATAGTAGACGGGTGAGACATTTTCTGTATCAGTCAGCGGCTAATCCAGTAATGTGCCTGCTTTCTGGCCTGGGTACAAATCTACTGCACATTTTTCTGTTCAACCATGCTTGTCAGCTCCCGGTTTTATTAGGCCGTGGTTCAGCATGTTTCGTATTCACTTTACCGCTTTTTCCCTGTGCCGCTCCATCTTAGCATTGCTAAAACATCAACCCTTCATGTACTCTCTGACTCAGATTTTCGTGGCAATTACACAGATCGATGGACGGACTCTCCCTCTCACCCTCTCTGTTCTCTTTCTCTCTCTCTCTCTCTCTCTCTCTCTCTCTCTCTCTCTCTCTCTCTCTCTCTTTTTTTGTATTGGCTGTCAGTCATGTTGGGAACTTCTAACCACCTCCTGACAGACATGAGTGCCAGCCGTTCGTTTAACAGGGGTTTTTATTCAGCCGCCTTCGTCCGACCTGTCACCGTGGCCACACACTGTTGCTCAGGCTTTCCATTGAACAGGGGCGAATGAATTAGTTTCAGAGGTTTAAATCGGCAATCAATGTCACTTGCCCCAACATAATAAGGCTTAATCGTAGATCTTCAAGATGTGTCCTGGCTGACCCTCGCAATTCGTCAGGCGTCTTTTACATGGCCTCATCTGGGTGGAGCGAACAAACTGCCCCTGTTTTGATTTTCCGAATGACGTGTCACATGAATTGTGGCCGTTTTGGCATCTCCTCCCAGTACTCCCTAATTCAGTCCTCCTCCTTTACATGTTTAGTGTCAGAGAAAAATAATACATTTCATAAATGTGTGTGTATATATATATATATATATATATATATATATATATATAAAAATGATTCAGGAAAGAGAACACTAGAAAGCATAAGATACAAGGATAGTTTAGATCACAGCCAAAAATCAAATCAAATGATAAAATAAAATAAATAAAAAAATAAAATAAAATAATAAAATACAATAATAAAATAAAATAATAATAAATAGGACTATAGATAACTAATGAGCTGTTGTCCACCCAGAATAGCACAGCATCAAAGGTAATTTCCTTAGTTTTCCTGCTCCACAGAAATCCCATTTATGAGATGAGAATAAAAGGGAACAAAACAGCTTTTCTTTTCATTAAATGCTGCAAATTTTCCAATTTGGTTGACTAGTGACTGGTGCAAAAAAAAAAAAGCTTCCTATTTTTGGAAAAGAAAGGAATTAGGGGGACAGTGGCTGGAGAAAGCAGGGCACTGTGTGCCGGCATTCCAGATGTCCAAACGGCAGTTGTACCAGCCCAAGTTTTTCTGGGCACCGAGTGCCAATGATGACCTCATGAGCTCCAGGCTGAAGACTGTAGGCATACAGTTCTCGCTGACATGGGCTTGAATAGCCCTCAGCCTTTCATGCGTCCATTCATACTCTCCAGTCCTCTGGCGGCAAAATTACTCCCTCATAATTAGCCATTGTCCCGGTTTTTGGCTAGTCTGGAAAAAAGTTTTTTGGCTAGTCACTTTTGCGTATTTTTCCCCCCTCGTTTTGCCCTTTTTTCCTCAGTTTATCACCCTCCATCTTTATCATTCATTTATTGTGAAACAGAGCAATATAAAGCCCTTTCCTCTGTCTATCTTTAGCATTATCACTTCATTCTGTCTCCGTCTTCTGTCCTCGTCACAGTGGACTGTGGGAGATTTTACACTCGATTTGTTGACCCTTTGCTATAAAGTCGGCTGCTCTGAAGAAAAGTATCTTTATAAATGACAGAGAGGACCTGTCCTTGAATGGTGCTTTGTTTACTGTTTTTCCAAAAAGGGGCCCCCACTATATTTCATCTGTCAGAGTTGCTTTTCTTTCCCCCAACAATGCTTGATTGTTTCCACAAAAAAGAGAGGGACAGAGAGAATAAGAGAGAGAGGAAAAGGGAGAGAGAGATACAAACAGAAAGAATGAAAAAAGAACCCAGGTTCAACAGACAGGAGAATTCTGTATTATATTTTCCTGCCAAATTCCGATCTCTGTTTTCCTTCCCCTGCGCTCACAAAGGGCTCATAACTTACTGTCAACTGTGAGGGAAACCACAAAGCTCCACTGTTGCTCAGCAAATAGGCTGTGTTGCTTGATGGCTTCAGTGGCTGTAAAGTTTGCCTAACTGCAGCACTGACACCAGGCCCCGAGCGAGGGACGAAGAAAGACAGAAGAGACGGCGAGCTGCTTTTCTCCTGTCTCGGAATCGTCTCTGTCCGTACAGGGACTGAAAGAGACACGCATGCGAGTGAGACTGTGTGTGTGTGTGTGTGTGAGCGAAGGAGCTTAACAGCTGCTCTGCCGGTGGCTCCGTTCATGTGCGCGAGCGTACTCCGTTCAGCGTGCCGTCGGATGTGTTCTGACAAGACGTGCCGTGGCTGGGACGAACGGCCTGTCTGTGCTCGAGTGTTTTTGTGTGTGTGTGTGTGTCAGAAGTTGAGGAAGTGTTATGCCATCCAGCTCTGAAGTGGTGTGTGAAGAACAGAGAAGGACAGGAGCGGCCAAACAGGCTGAGGGGGACAGTATGTGAGTGTACACACCTGATACACGCTCATTCACACACATATCTCACATTCACAGTGAGGATAGTGACAGGGTGCCTTGAGCTAATGTTCAAAGAATTTTTTTTCTCATAATTCTAATAATTATTACACAGGCTATGCTTGATATACAGAGTGCACTTTTAGAAAAGACTTGGTGTTCTCCTTGTAAATTGATGTGTGTTGTATCTTAAGAGTTGGATATAGAGCAACAGTGTAAAGACAGTGAAGGAATGAGTGATGTGTGGTGGTGAAGGAGTTGTCATAGTTGATTTTGAGGGTTTGTAAGTTAACAATTCTAACCGTTTTTCACAGCTTTTAAAAGTGAAGGTATTTCTCAGACTATTAGAGTATCACTATTCATAAGTGTATTACACTTCCATCCGGTAAATACATTTTATTCGTATTTATTTCTTTAATAATAAAAATAATAATTGTTATTATTATTAATTAGTATTGTTATTTAAATATTATATTATTCATAAATAAATATTTGAACTTTGATAATAATTCTTAAATAATAATTCTATTTATTTAGTTGTTTGTTTAGTTATAAATCAATTAATAATGCCATAAGAGGAGATATCAAAATAGATTAACAATAAATGTTTGTGTTCTATTGATATTTCTGCTCAGTAGCACTTTCTGATCAGAAGCCCTAGTTCAGAGAGACAACGTTCGTTCCTTCTGTCCTGATGATTGTTCATGGATGGGTAGACTGCTCAGGTACAATGGAAGGTGATAATTTGAAGGTGCTAAACAGCTACAGCAGGGATGATAATTTTCAAGCCCAGGTTTCACAGGTGACAGAGGGTTGATTATAGGAGGTGAGGACCTTGAGAGTCTGTGCCGTCACCTGTGTGATCTGCTGTCAGAGAGACACTCACACAAAGACATATGAAAACTCATGCCACTGTATGTCTCGCACTCCTGTTCTCACTCCCTGTGGGACACCGGTTCATGTGTGCGTAATTCTTGACAGAAATCTCTGCAGTCATGTTTAGTATTAATGAGTGAGAGTTTTATCTTCATTTTATGTTTAACATTGTGTTGTTGTTTGAAACTAAGTATCGATGAGATTGATAATTGAATACTC